>JAURVB010007914.1:0-39503 GCA_033002965.1 Piper betle | reverse complement strand
TTGCTGTGAAAGTGAAATTAGCAAAAGCAGCCAGTGCAGGTGGGCTTCCTTGTATTTAGACCCATGTTAGTCATTGTTTCTGTCTGTATTACTTAAGATTTTTCATTTTGCTGGAGCAGGCACTTATGCTAGTGTTTTTGATTTCTGTGTTGGGAGATGCAGGCATAATTCCGAAAGTGTGGTATTTTTTTTTATCTATACGCTTTTTGGTTGTCTTATTTTTGTTCAATAGTTTAGCCATGTGGTTGGATTCAACTCTCCTTTCACAAAAAGATGGACAGTTCTTTCCTCAGATTTGACCAAATATTTTTTTTACAGATTCATGAAAATGCTTATGGTAGTGATTTTCATCATTGCTTTTCCCCATCATCAAATTTATCAGGCAAGCATTAACCCTGTGTCGAATGACTATTAATGTGCTTTCTTTATCAGGCTATCATTTTGACCAAATCTAATTATGGCAGGGACTACTGATACTCCTGTAGAAGCTAGATTAGCTGGAATCGATGTTGTGATTGGCAAGTGAGTAGTGTTCATTTTGATGTGTTGTGCGTTATCCATAACTCTCTATTCATGTCTGACAATTACCTGTATGTTTGATAGGCAAGGGGAATCCTGCAACTCAGTTTGCAAGTCCAAAGGACTATCTTGTGTTCCTAACAAGCTTGTTGTTCTGAACAGTTGTGAATAGTAAATTCCCTAACCTCTCTGTCTTCTATCCACTTCTCCCAATATTTTGCGTCATAATGTGAAAATGTGCTATTTAGTATCTGTGATGTTTGACTCTCATACTCAAAATCTAGGTAGTTTGGAAGTGAGCATTAAGCACAAGTGATGGGCAATATCAAACTTTTTATGTTCTTGTTTGTATGTGACATTAAGCATGGATGATGTCAATCTTTTCTGTGTTATTTAACATGATGAGAATAGACAATTGATGTATGTGAATTGTCTTTTGGGATGCTAATCAATTTGTGGTGGCTCTTTATTTGTGTTTGTAAATTGTTGACTATTATAACATTTTCCCTGTTGAACGAACTGTTTGAATAAGACGTTTTTGTAAAATTCCGGTTGGTATGATGATTTGGTTTCTCTCCATTGTTATAATAATAGTTTTTATTTTGTAGCCTGCAGAAGTTTTTGAGCTGCAAGGGAGCATGTTTAGCTAGTGTTGGGTCTGATCAACCTGCAGAAGTTGTTGATGATGCTCCCAGACATTTGGTATGTGAATATTAACTACATCAAAGCAAGTTCATGGAGTAAAATTTGAGTGTTCGTGACTAATTTTTATAGTTTATTCCAGCTGAGTGTTATCTTTATGCTTGGACCACTGTATTTTACTTGTAAACTTATTGTTTTATTTTACTCCTTTTCTGCAAACTTCATCTGTTCTGAAACCTTAAACGGATTACTCTGTTGGTGGTTGCCATAAATATTGTTGTATTTGTGCTTCAAAATATAGAATCTAATTCATAATATCACTCCTGTGATTTTTTAAGTTCTATCTGATATTTTACTTCTAAAATAATTTTGAAAACCTGACCAATTATTTTTAGTAAGTTTTTACTTTTTTGATTTTTAGAACCCAGGAGCATGCTTGTACACAAAAACTCAAGGGATTCTGTCATGTGATGGCTTACATCAGCAAACAAGGAGACTTTGCCCCTGTGCATAGCAAGCTACGTTTGGGGCCTTTGAAAGGAAAAGGTAGAGAAGACATTATTTTCACGTTTATGTTGACAGAATTACATCGTATAGATCTGGCTAAATTTAGTTGTATATACTTCATTTCCCCATAAGACGAATCTGGATTATAAGTCCTCTGTCTATGTTTGATAAAATTTAACATTTGAAATTCCTGTGTTGATGTGACATACCTTGATACTGGCTAATAATTGATTTTTGCCGTTTAAAATTCAAGTATATCATTTTTGTAATTTTTTAATTATGCGCCAATATGTATTGGAAAAGTTTCTGTCTATAGAAATATGTGGGATATGTCAAGTTGTTGACTTTTTTATCTATTCTGTAAGTGTATTAACTTATTTTGATACTCATCTCTCGCCACTTCTATTGTTTGGCCTCTTATTTGTAAAGCATGAGAAAAGATAACTGTCAATGGTACTAGAGTGGCTGAAATTGCAATTGGTGGTTGAAGCTGTTTCAACCATACAGCTGGCATGGGATTAGCTGAAATTGCAATTGGTGATTGAAGCGAAACAGAACTTATAGATGTAGAGGTGGTGTAGGAATAACTTTAGTGAATGCCTGCTGGTATGACGCTGCTGCTGGACTCATTTTCTGTTTTGGATTCTCACCATGGAATTTGTTCCCGAATTACTTTGGTATTATCCTCCCACTGATGCCTTAAACTTTATTGACAACCAAGCTATCTATCAATTTTATTAACTTTATGATGTGAAGATTGTTTAAAGAATTTTGGCAGTTTATTGACGTTTATATTATTTGCTTAACCTTGCTCCGAAAGTGAGTGCTGAGATCATGTTTATATTATTTGCTTAACCTTGGTCCAAAAGTGAGTGCTGAGATCAGGCATTCATTAATCTTTGATTGCAGTGCGTGAAAGTTTGACATCTGAGGTAACACTAAGTTATATACATATTTCCAAGTCCATACCACTTAATTGGCATATTACTCAACATGTTTTTGTTCTCTCGTAGAAGAGTTTTGAACCTTTGCAAAAAGGTAGAAGGAATTTATGCTTCAATCATTTATGGTGGGGTGACAGAGTCACTAGGAACCAAGTTAGTACACACCGTGCACGGGAGTTTCTTTGAAAATTCAGGTATGTTCATATTTGCTTCCGTATACTAGTACATAGGAATTATAAAAGTATCTTGGACAAATATGCTTGAACATAAAGGCTAACTTATCATAATTGCGCATGTGGTAGTTGCACAGAGAGAAAGGTCACAAAAGATGATAAAATATATGAGAACTAAAACTAGTTTCAGAGATCATGACGCAACCTGAGCTTGAGCTACTTCATTCTTCAAGATCAATGGTGGTGAACTCCCCAAAAGAAATGTTGACGGCAGGCCATATGAAAGCTGGCTTCTCCATGGGCAGCTGTGGAGGAGAAACTCCTTCACCGAGTACTTGAATGGCTAACTTCATAGTGGGCCTTTCATTTAGATTATGTTGGCAACATGCTAATCCCAGAACAAGGGCACTCTCCATCTGCTTGCCATCAAAGAAGTCGCCCAATCTGGTATCAGCTGCATCTAGTATCCTCCCTCTCCCGTACAAGTTCCAAAGCCAGTCGACTATCTCACTGCTTGTGCCATTGCTATCATTCACCAATCTGCTGTAAGGCTTTCTTTCACATGCAACCTCCATGATGTACACTCCAAAAGCATAGATATCTGTCTCCCTATTAGCTCTCCCGGTGAGGAAGTACTCTGGTGCAATGTAGCCTGGAGTGCCAGCGATTGTGACAGTTGAATGATGTGTCTTGCTCTTGTGTTGGATGGATCAAGCAAGACCAAAATCTCCTAATCGAGCATTGTAATTGGAGTCAAGCATTACATTGGCTGCCTTAAAATCTCTGTGAAAAACTTTCTTCTGGCACCCGTTATGGAGGTATCATTAAGGCCTTAGCCACCCCAAGAATGATGTTGTGCCTCTTATCCCAGCTCAGGACATTCCCTCTCCTCTAGCAATGTCAGCCTTTGGAAATAAAAGCTTGTCTAAGCTTTTATTAGGCATGAACTCATACACTATAAGAAAATCATCCTCTGATTTGTAGCAACAGCCAACTAGTCTCACCAAGTTCTTGTGGTTGAGCCCTCCCTATTGTTGTAACTTCATTGATGAACTCGTCTTCCTTGGGTGGCACCTTTTGAGATCCTTTTTACTACAACTTCCTCATTGGTGTCCTTCAAAATCCCCTTGTGGACTGCCCCAAGACCTCCTTCCCCAAGCTTGTTATCAGGATGAAAGTTGGACATTGCAAGTTTTAGGTATTTGAATTTAAACATCCGTGGTGGCCATTGGCTATTGGATGTAGGACCTGTTTATTTTGCCTTGATTTTCCTCTTCTCCAACAGACAAATGGTATCCGGATATGGCAGCTGAGAATTGTGCAAAGAACCCCAATCAGAATCCATAGATTCACCCATGCCTTGTGATTCGATGGTTGACTCATATTGAAGCTCACGGGCCTTATTTCTACTGAGTTGGGGATCCGTCACCATTTGAACCTGAGAATCCTATGTGTACATCCTCCATCAAATACTGGGTGAGATCAACAAACTGTGCAATTACTGAATTCATCTGATCATCAATGCTTGATTCAGAATTCCCCTGAGCATATCTGATGGACTTAATCCTCGAGGTACTGTCAAATGTTATTGAAGCAATCACATCATTTCCAGTTCTGAGCTTAGGAAGGGGCTGATATGAGGGACTTGACCCCATTCAAGTCTAGGCCGATATGGTCGTCATCTAAGTCATCAGTGTAGCTCATCCTTGTGAAGAACTCAACTGCAACCATGTGATTGTTAGGATCTCTGCTTCCATCTGTATCTTCATTCACTATTCCAAGCCATTGCCCATGCCTATCAGGCGGAGGCGTCCCACTGTTCGTAAGTATGAAGGCCAGCCCTTCCCCAGGCATCCTGCTCGTCAGAGCAATATTAATGACAGTGGCTGTCTTGAATGGTGATAAAAAGCCACCTTTCCATAACCTGATCCGGTCTTTGTAAAGAATCCTTGCAGGTGTGTTCATGCGTCCAAGACTTGTCTGAAGAGCATCCCCATTTATCCTTGCGTCTTCGCCATAAAACACAAAATCTTGTGCTTGACTTTCTGTGAAGGTGTGATCTTCAAACTGTAGAGAACTAGTTAGGGCCGTCGAAATGCAGAAGAACAACAGAAACAGGAGAAACTTAGCTACAAGAGTGGAACGAAGAAGACAATTGGAGGATGACATGATCCGCACTGAGAAATGTATTGGGCGTTCTTCGTCTTCCCCGGTAAGTGATGTATTAATCATAACTATGGTCAATATAATGAGGATTGACCATTCGGAGGGAAGCTTGTTTCCTTACGTAGGCAGCTCTTGACTACGGCGACGACTAACATGTCTATCGTTGTTCTGAGTTTGTCACCTTTTCTGTACTTCCCGAAGAAGCCTACTAACATAAACCTTTGCTAATCTTCTTTCCCGTAAATCATGGAAGGTGTTCATTGTCTTGTTGAGAGTTTAAACGTCCACCTATTTGAGGGTAACATACGTGGGCTGTTGATTGAGCGAGCTAGTTCGTGAGCATTTAGCGTTCGGTTCGGTATCGATTCAACTTGAAATTCAACATTTAAATACTCGAGTTTGAATTCGAATTTTACGAGCCAAGTTTAAACAAGGCAGTGTTCGACTTGACTCGACTTAGTTATAATTTAAATTCGACTCGATAATATAATATAATAATATAAATAATATGTCATTGTGGTGTTATGATATGTATTATATTTTATGAGATTTTTTTCTATTTTTTAAAAATATTTAAAGATTTATTGCGAGTTATTTATTATTTTTTACTTCAAATTGGAGATCAAATCAACTTTTATTTACGATATCGCCACTGACTCATTTCTTCCCCACCTCCCCCGATGCTTCTCATTCCCCATACCCTCCGCTGCCCTCCTCCGTCGCCAACGTCGCCTTTAGTCGTCGCACCATCGCCAACCTACACCATTGATCACCATCAAAACATCGTTAATCATTCCCCTTGCCGTTTGGCCATCACTGGGCCTCCACGATGCAACGAAGCCGCCACGACCATGCCGCGCTGCCGTTGCCGATCCTGCCGTTGGCTATCTTCACTGCCACCATCCAGTTGTCGACTCTCCCGTGACCTTCCCCGACCGAAGTAAAGCCCAGCGTTGCCCATCCCGGTTAGATCTCGTCACCCCACCACCGACCACCCTTATTTTGCCCTTTTTCTGGCGAGCCGCCTCCTCCGTCGACCTTGTCGATGTCGTAGATACATCGGGCTTGCCGAGTTGGTGCCAACGATATCCTATACCACCTCCATCCTGACTATAGCTACCGCCTACAACAGGAAAGTCGCCGGATTCATGAGTACGAGAGACTATTTTGTTAATAGATTATTTTGTTAATTTATAATCTTTATAAATGTATATTTTCTCCAAAATGATTTATTTTTGAGCTTATAAACGACCTCGTTTCAAGCTCTCAAATGAGCCAGTTTCAAACTTTTAATTGAGCCAGTTTTAAGCTCCCAAATGAGTCGGTTTCGAACGAGTTCTTAGAATTTAATAGTTTAACTGTATTCGAACTCAAGTTGAACTCGAGACAGTATCAGAAATGTTCGAGTCAATTTCGAGCATACGCGTTCGAAACTCGTTCGATCTCGAGTCAAGTTTAAACGAACTTCGAGCTATTCGAGTCGAGTTCGAGTACAAGGCAAACTCGGTTCGCTCGCTTATTTAGCAACCTTATCTGTGGGGAATGTCTAGGAACTTTGTGATTTTGACTTGACTTCTAAACGTTGGTTTCAACCATGAGAAGAGAGAAACGAGGCCTTGTGGATGGATGGTAGGGCAAAGCATTTGGTTGGTTGGATTTCAGCCAACCACAACTTAATTTTCGAAATGGGCCTGAAATTTCCTCAAAATTGAATCGAATCGAACTAAACTGAAATATTTCGGTTCCGTTCCGTTTGGTTTATTAGAATCCAAAATTATTAAAACTATATTAACTGTAATTATTATTTTTACAATAAATAAAGCTAAAAACATGATTTAACCATTTTAATGACATTTAAAAATATTCTATATATAGATAAATATTACATTAAATATCTTAGAGAAATCAAAAAAATTAATAATAACTTGCATAAACATAAATATTTAGCTTTTTTGGGAGGCTTTTAGTTTGGTTTGGGTTCAATTTGATTCCGAACCAAAATTTCTCACTCATAAAAATTTTTCCCAAGGTCTAAAATGAACCCAGCCAAAATTTAAGAAATATCGAACAGTAAATTTTGGTTTAGGCCAAGATCTGTTTGGGCCTGATTGGAGGGCAAGATATTTTTGAGTGATGATAAACTTGAGTACGTTAAAATTCTTATTATATATAATAACGGTTTTTTTACCATGCGCACCGTCAGGAACACAAATAGTCTTTATATATATATATATATATATATATATATATATATATATATATATATATATATATATATATATATATATATAATCTAATGAGCTATGAAAGGTTATTGTAAGGTATATTTTATATATTCAACAACATGAACTATTAAAATACATGGAGATTATTTGAGATAAAATAATATTTAAACCTATATTATTAAATTATTTCGAAGCTCATTGACACAAATTTTGCATTTGCAAATTATTTAGAAATTCATTTAATAAATAGCACATATAACTACCCCTGCAACGCTCAGGTGTGCACCTAATTAAAAACAATATTTATTTGTAATTTTTATTTTTAAATATAGTTTAACCCTAATGATCATTCCTCAACTGTATCTGAGTGCCTAAAAACTTTCTTTGTAGGCATCTAAATTCATGATTATGGCAAAAAATATGGCATTGAACGTTCAAGAAAATATGCAATAATTATAACGACTTGGCCAAAAGTATAATATAATAAGTTAAGTCATTTTTTCAAAAGTGATTAATTAAGTTAAAAATTTATAGTTTGTTCTCATTTATAAATAAAATTTTACCCTATGTAAGTATTAGAAGTGAAACTAAATTGAAGGATTTTATATTAATAGTACTTGAAAAATTGATGTACAAAATTGGAAAATAGTTATTAAAATTATTCTAAAAAAAGGGCCAGCTGAAGATTAGATTTTTGAACCAATGAAATACAAGTCACAATTAAAATGAGTGCGCAAAGATCATATAGTTATTGCCTTAATTGGAGGACACCTTGAGAATATAAGGACTTTACATTCCAATGAAGTAAAAAAGTCGAACATCTGATCATTTCAAAATCAAGCCTTAACATGTTCTTTTTAACAAGTATATAAATGGTACAATTTTGTTGGGTTTGGTTGCTTTTAGTTGATTGTAACTAAAATAATCATACCTGTACAAATGTGTTATTTTATGACAGTGAACCAAATTGAGCTTACCCTATAAACATTGTATTAGATACACCATATTAGTGTTCATTGATAAATTGAAATCAAATATTATACGGTATAAATTTATCATTTATTTTCACCTCATCCAAATTGTTTGTCTTTAAATCATTATTGGATAATTGATACTTTTTTTATTGCATAATAAGGAATAGGAGTGCCATTGGGCAGATATCCACAAACCCGACCCGTCAAACCTTAATAGTTCAAGTTTAGTATCTATAGGATAAGGTTTAGTTTTAGGCAATTAAGTACCCGTTTTGTAATAGTGGGGTTTCGTTTAGATATTAGTTATTAGGTACGCAGAGTCAGTAGTATAAAATTTAAAATAATTGTATTTTTATTAAGATTTATCATCAAAATATATTTGTTTATATGTAAAACTAATACCTAGTCAATTTTCTCTATATATATTAGCCTAATTAATTTCCTTATTTTTTAAAAAATGATAATTTTTATTAATTTTTTATATTATTATATAAATTTATATCATAATTGTGTTTAAATAGTCGGGTTTGTATTTGCTAAACAATAAATAATCGGGTTCAAATTGGGCAGTTAAAATTTAAATAGTAAATTGTGAGGTTTGATACGAAGAATTAAGGTAAACGAGGGGTTTGATTTGACTACTATCAAACCAAACCCGATCACAGGCACCCTTAATAAAATAAAAAATGCAATACCTCGTTTCTTAGCTGACATCCGATACAAAAGAGACTGCATGAAAGCATTGGAAGCCCGGATTTATCTGCCAAACAAATGGAATGCCCATCCTCGAGGTTATGGGATGATTGAATGTTTTTCACTCATGGTTGCTCGTAAACATATATATATATATGGTCCAACTCCATCGTCATCCTTCCACAAATTCCACCTCCAAATCCCAACAAAGACGCTTCCCATGGCGTCACGAGAAGAGAAACACAGTGGGTTGGATTGAGTTTCCCATCGGGTGTTATGATATCTGTCCCCATTTGATGAAGCAATCCGCCCATCTAATGATCACTTTCTTTATTGCCTAAACCAAGCCAATGTGTTACTTACCATGCACTAAAGAGGACGTACAAAATTATGGGTACGCTCCCATTCTTTTGTTTAAATGTATATTTATGTGTTATTTTTATATAAAAATATTAATATGAGCAATAGCTAGCTTACACCTTATTCTTAGGTCAGCTTTATTTAATACGAGCCTTTTGATTGTAAATATGGTTGGATGACGAGGACAATTTCATAAGTTACAAAAAATACAACTATGTAATATAGATAGATGACTAAATTTATATGTTAATGATACTGTTATATCACACGTTACAGAACAATCTCTTCTTTTATTGGGTAATTTTTGTTACAAGTAATTAATTCGTCTAAATAGGTATTTTCTTCACATTAATTTGATATTTTAATTGCATGACTCCACCAAAGGGTGGCCAAATTTTTGTGTTTAAAATTAATTAGAATTAGAATTTATTTTTAACCCTGCGTGCTTATCTCTTAAAATTAGGTTAATCTAAAATGAATAGGGCGTACCTAACGAGAGGCGTACTTAAAATAATTCATGGAAGAGTAAGTTAACTACAAGATTTTGCATGCAAGTAAGCGAGCAAGACAAGAAAGACAAACAAAGACCACAAAAGCCCAAGGGAAACATGGGTTTTTTGCATTCCACGAAAGTGAAACATTGGATAGAACAGTGCCATGTTGTTGACAACTGTTCCAATTTTGACGTGCCAAGCTTGACAAGGAAAGATGACAAGAACAGTACCGAGTTAATATGGAAGGAACAAAAGCAAAATGATGTCGATTGGGATGGAATAAGCAGCGTTTATCTTGGAGTAGAACGTTGGAAATTCAATGCAAATTCAATGCCATCCTGCCTTCTCTCCGTTAGCCTCTGAGAACAACTCTTGTGAATCCTCTCCCTCTCTCCACCTCCTCCTGATATCACACCCCTCAAAAGGTGAGGAATTCATCAGCGAAAAAGCTTGCGGCAATTGGGTTGATGATTGTTTTTGAGATGGATGTGGCTCACAGATAAGATGAATATGGGAGCTGGTTTAATGGAGATGGGACATGGGTTTTTTGGATTATTCTCTAGGACGTAGTTTGGTGACTTTGGTCTGTTCAGGGTTGTACTTAAGTGCTCTTTGGCTCTCACCATTTCACGTTTCAAAGAGGTGTGCCAGTTGTTTTCATTTGCAGTGCTGCAATCTTGTCTTTCGCTTCATGTAAAGATTCCCAAGTTCTTCTGAGCTTCATGGCAATTCGGGTTTGAAGCTTGGTCACTTAGTACGGCTATGTTATGAAAGTACAGCAAGAAAGATTGTGACTTGGGAGAGATGAGCAAGGGAAGGACCTCTCTTTTGCTTCTCCAAGTGTTACTATTAAAGGAATCTCTGTGTTGGCAGAGTGGAGGTCTCTGCTCTGGGCTCTATGTCCTCCATTGCAGTTTCTTATGGGGAAAATGGTCCTGTGTTTTGTGCCATAAACACAGACGGCTCCCAACTTGTAAGCTGCTATGGAGCAGATACTTCCATGGTGTATGGATCTCCTTTCAGATACGAGTTCCATGGCCTCACTGCTGGAGAATGTCTGCAGCCTCTTGCTTAGCTCAAGCCAACCATTTCGCTGGGGGAACAACATGTACATCCAATGGATTTTTCTCAACCAATGCCACTAGGTGCTGCTTATGCAGATTTGAGTGCTGGGGATCAACATCTCTGTGGCTTGAGGAGACACACAAAGGGGAGGTCATCTAACACATCTGTGATTGATTGCTGGGGGTACAACATGACTGCCACTCATACTTTCCAAGGTATGATCAAATCCATAACTGCTGGCTCTAGTTTCAATTGTGGTTTGTTTGCTGAGAACAAGACTGTTTTTTGTTGGGGGGATGAAACTGGGAGTGAGATCATAAGCTTGACTCCCAAGGCATCTAAGTTTGAGATGATATCTGCTGGTGGATTCCATGTTTGTGGAGTTCTTGCTGGTGGGCTGTCTAGAGTGAAATGCTGGGGGAGAAGCTTAAGCTTGCAAGTGGAGGCAGATAGCTTGGGTGGAACTGCTGATACATCCCCTCCAAATCCTATGAACATGGTTGTAGGGGGAGGTTCCATGCATGTGGATTAAGAGCTATGACCATGGTGTGATTTGCTGGGGTTTTAGGCTTGAGAACAGCACTCCATCTCCAGATAAGGTGAAGTTCTTTGCCATTGCTGCTGGTGATTGCTTCACATGTGGAGTTATGGCAGACAAGTCCATAAGACCAGTGTGTTGGGGATCTAATTTTCCATCTTCCCTTCCCATGGCAGTCTTGCCAGGTCTTTGCCTCAACGTTCCTTGTGGACGGAAAACTGATGAGTATGGCCCAGACAGCTCCAGCATTGACCTATGCAAAACTATTAACTCCAGAGTTTGTCTGCCCTTTGGTGATGGATGCCCTGTTGGTATGTATCAGATCAGCCCATGTCTCCCCAAAGGCCGATAGGAAATGTGAGTTTAACTGCTCTTTATGTGATTCGTCCAGTTGTGCAACCAATTGTTCTTTGGTAGCGGGCAAAATGAGCAAAAGGTCAGCAGTGTTGCAAATGCCAATATTTGTTGTTGAGCTTGTGTTTGGCGCCATGTGGGTTGTTTTTGCTACTTTGGTTGCTTGCTTTTATGTTCGTTGCAAACTGGAAAACTGTCATTGCTCAGCAACTGATGTGAAGATCATGAAGAGCCAATCACTTCACAAGAAAGCTCACAAGCACTCAGTGAAGGTTCAACCAGATCTTGAACAGTTGAAGATCCTTAGGGCGCATACTTTTGCCAATGAGGAATTGGAGAAGGCTACAAGTGGGTTTTGTGAAGAATCACAGGTGGGCAAGGGTAGCTTCTCATGTGTGTTCAAGGGGGTGTTGAAGGACGGCACTGTTGTTGCAGTTAAAAGGGCTATAATCACTCCTGACATGAAAAACTCCAAGGAGTTCCACACAGAACTTGACCTTCTCTCAAGGTTGAACCATGCCCATTTGTTAAATTTGCTTGGATACTGTGAGGAAGGTGGAGAACGGCTTCTGGTGTATGAGTTCATGGCTCATGGGTCTCAGCATCAACACCTCCTCGGCAAAAATCCAAGCTTGAAGGAGAAGTTGGATTGGGTGAGAAGAGTCACCATATCTGTCCAAGCAGCCCATGACATTGAATACTTGCATGGATATATGCTTGTCCATCTGTCATCCAGAGAGATGTCAAGTCCTCTAACATACTCATTGATGAAGAACACAATGCCAGAGTATCAGATTTTGGTTTCTCTTTTGGGCCCTGCTGATAGTAGCACTCCACTGTCAGAGCTCCGAGCTGGTACATTGGGTTACCTTGATCCCGAGTATTACAGACTTCACTATCTCACTACAAAGTCTGATGTTTACAGCTTTGGTGTCCTTTTGTTGGAAATTTTGAGTGGGAGAAAGGCCATAGATATGCCGTGTGATGAAGGGAACACAGTGGAATGGACAGTTCCGCACATCAAAGCTGGGGATGTATCAACCATCTTGGATCCAGTGTAGAAGCCACCTCAAGATCTGGAGGCACTAACGAGGATAGCAACTGTTGCATGTAAATGTGTTAGGATGAGGGGGAAGGAGAGGCCATCAATGGATAAGGTGGCCACAGCTTTGGAACAGGCTCTTGCTCTCTTGATGGGCAGTCCATGCTATGAACAGCCAATACTTCCTACTGAGGTGGTTCTTGGGAGCAGTAGATTGCACAAAATGTCATCATGCAGGTCCTCAAATCGATCTGTCTCAGAAAGTGAAACAGTGGTGGGAGAGGATCAAAGGTGTGACTTGAGAGCTCCTTCTTGGATTACATTTCCTAATGTTACCTCATCACAGAGGAAAAAGTCATCTGTCTCAGCTGCAGATGCAGACCCAAAACTCATGGAAGCAAGAAATGCAGGTGGAGGCGGGATTGTTGGCTTGAAATGTATGGAACAAGAGATTGCTCCTGATTCTCCACAACAGCACTTGTTCTTGCAGCACAACTTTTAGATTGTAATTGTGGGTATTCTCAACTCCTTTGATTTAAACAAGAGATGTAAGATGTGCATTATTATTCTTTTGGTGAATTTGGAAGGAGAATTGCATCCATAAGATGGCTAAAATTCTCTACTGCTTGTGCTTGACAAAGGGATCTGCTTGTGCCTCTCCAGACTCCAGTTCATGTGGTATGAATGGTTGGGCTTTCTGTAAATCCAAGCTCATAGTCACCTGTATCGTTATGTGAACTTATAGCATGACTATTATCATGTAAATGACAAGTGATGATCGGAGTGTTGATCTGAAAAAGTAAATGCCTATTTGCAAGTGTCTCTCTGTTCTCATCTGTTACATAACGGAACAAGAAATTCTTACTCTGATCTCTATGTTATTTCTTTTTCCCCAATGAATTTGTTGTTAGGATGAAAGGATTTGAAGAACGCGTGTGCCTCTCCTCCATCCATGCAAGTAGAAAAGGTTATAACTTAATTTCTATCTATTTTGTGTCAAACGTGAAATCGGAGAAGAGGCATCACACAATGGGAAAAGTACTGTAATGTTCAATGTTCGTATAAGTATGTTTGCAGAGTATTAGCCACCGCACTTCTCCCATCTACAATAGTTACTGGCTGCTATTGAGCAGATACTATATATGATATTGTAAGCCTTACAGAGATTCTATATTTCAATTAAAAAACTCATTTTCGATAGCGCGGCCAGTAGCATGCATAATAGATTGCATCAAGAAAATTTTTTGGCATAATAGATAAATCATAAACAGACTATTGAAATGCTTCTACACTGCACAATCCGTTTAATACTACATTTATTCGAAGGAGAAGTCGTTCAACACATACTTGCACTACAGAACTTGTCTGCACCCAACAAGTATAACATCAGTCACAATGCCATCCAGAACAGTAACAAGATAGCGCTTATCTATGATATTCATATCATGACTAACCTCATGACCATCATCTATTATACTGCTTCAAGGACAGACATACACGCATGCAATTATACCATCCTACAGCAGAGAACGAGCTTTTACAGTAGTGGAGGTCGAGTTCATATTTTACATTCTTACAAGTACTCCACACGATCAAGCACCATCATCATCAAGGTTGTTCACCCGCTCGCATTCGTCTATCCATTCACTATATCTGTTAAAAGTACAGAATCCATGTAAGATGACTCACAACTAAATTGAAAGACAGATGAAAAAACTGTAATGCTGAACTTACATGTCGATAGGCTCAGACAAGGCTACACAAAGAAAACCAGAGAAATAGAAATGTCAGCCAAACTTCATCATAATCATGATCATTACAACTTTAAATCGACTAATATCCAATCGGCATTATATAAAATTTGGTTACAAAATTTTTGTCGTCATATTCATATCGATGATAGATAAAAACAGATGAAAATACAGAATAACAAAGTCTTTTAACTTGAAGTTTGTTAGGAAAGGCACCATCATACAGTTATCCTCTCACCAACCAATATTCTAGCAATAACCATGTTTAACATAACCATTTCTAAGTGTTAGGGCTACCCTTACTCACCTGTAATAGTAGTGCTGTAGCTTTCCTGACAAATTCCACAAACAGCTTCACCAATCAAATTTTTCATATCACTGGGGAAAAAAAATTACATACATCTTTATCCACTGGAACAAGATTAAAACGAATCTGAAACGAACATCTAAACAAAAAACTAAACTACATTCAACACAGTTCATAGAAAGAACTTACATTCTGCACTCAACACTGCTACCATGATTACAGAAGGGGCAGCAGAAAACTGTATCAAGTTTGTCCATCCTCTTCTTAGGAGCTGGCTTTGCCCTCGACTTTCTCTTCCCCATTTGTTGAACACTCTCCCTACCTTTTCATCGTCAATCATATATATGTAATTGTTAACACCAAACACAAATATCAGAAAAAAAACTATCCTTTCTCCGCCATATAAGAAACAAAAATCCCTATTTGTTGAATTCACCCCCTACCTTCTCGCCATCATATCATATATACGTAATAATTAACACCAAACACGAATATCAGAAAAAAAATTATCCTTTATCCGTCAAACCAGATAAAAAAATCCCTATTTACCAACAGCAAACAAAAAAGGCGGATCAAGTGCAATCACGAATAAATCCGCCATAAGCTTTAAAAAATACACCAAACATATTTTCGCTACTATCCAAAGCATTCACGTATTCAATTACAGCGAAACTTCGATTATTCTAAGAAAAAACTAAAAAGTCATCCTTTCACAAAAATCAATCGATGAATACCTCAAAGAAACCATTTTTTCCCATCATCACCAGATTCAACAAGAACACATACCAGTTATTAGCAAAAAAATCCACATCTTCGCATCCCAAAACTCTCGAATCAATTCACCATCGTACAATCACCAAACACGAAAAAAAACCAAATACTCACCGGAAAACGGCGAATCGAAGCGGGATGGGATCGTCGGAGGTGATATTGGAGAGAAGGAGGCGACGATCGAGCTAAAAGCCGAGAGCTTCGATGGGGAGTAAAAGAGGAAGAAAACCCTTGGGCTTGTGGGGGAGAGAGGAGACGAACAGTATATATTTTATAGTCGTACGAGCAGGAATTTCCTCGTCTGGTCCAATGGTACACGAAGTTGATCCGGCAAACCGATTCGGGCCAAACGGATAGGTATTAATTTATATTTTTTATGTAGATAAATTATATTAAAATTTTAATTTTATACCTCAGATACCTCATATCAGCCTGATTAAATTTATAAATAATATAGTCATGTATATTTTTACTTATTTAAAATTGTTACAGTTGATCATGTTCCTTTATAATTCAAACTAAAATTTTTGAAATAAAATAAAATATAACATATAAATTATTGAAATTCTTTTTTATATAAAATGAGTTGATCAGAAACCTTTTGCTCTAATTGAGTTCAAGTCGAATGTATACAAGCCCTAACCTGGTTTATTTGACTTTAAATATCAAACTCCTTCAATGAGGTTAGTATATCTTATATTTGTAAATCTGGTCAATTTTTGACTCGTTCAAATTATGTTTAGATATATTATATGTTTGAAAATATTTTAATCAGGTGCAAGTTTAGGATGATTGGATCCTAATAAGTGATTTTATGAACATATATTTTTATATTTTAAGCATAATCTCATTTAAGTTTTTGCCTTATATTGTGCATTAGAATTTATGGTTTTAAAAATGTGACATTTTTCATTGGATTGGATCAAATACAAATTTGAATTAAATATATAAATAAGAGTCCCGTTGTTTGGCAATAGTAAAAAAATGGTTCTTGCCTAGAGCTTATATAGACAACCCAAATTAGATTAACCCCAACCCTCAACCCCTAATTAGTAGTTATAGATTGAGTGTAGCAAGTATTACAATAAATTCGTTTTCATAATTGTATGATTAGTTTATATTTTTTTATTAAAAAAACTAATTTAATTATTATGGTTAATTTTTAAAATATTTTCATTAAAGAAATAAAAAAATATAAACCAATTAAATAAGTGTTACGGTGAATAGAAGCTAGTTCAGC
Source organism: Piper betle (assembly GCA_033002965.1). Lineage (NCBI taxonomy): Eukaryota > Viridiplantae > Streptophyta > Magnoliopsida > Piperales > Piperaceae > Piper > Piper betle. Next base: position 22,738 of record JAURVB010007914.1, on the reverse strand, counting down.
GGTCACAGCCACCAACCAAACGTCCCACTTCCACCCACCGGCGGCACCCAACTTCCGGCCACCCCCGACGACTTACGGCCAGCTCTTATCCCCCAATCAGCCGTCGCCGACCAAAGTCCTCCCATTTCCATCCTCTGTCGGTGGGTACGGATACTGGGAGGGAGCTCCGCCGGTGGAAGTGAAAAAGGTTTTCTTCAATTTGAAATGTGGACAGGGTCGTCCTCTTCTTGCTCAGAGTGATGCGAGGCGATAAAGAGGAGCCATATGAACAGGAAGGGAATGGAAACTACGGCCAGCTTGACGTGCTTTGTGCTAGAAATTGTGATGACCTTTGTGCTAGACAGGGTCGTCCTCTTTGTTCCATCTTCTTTCACGGAACCTAAAATATTGTACTAGAAAATATGATGTGCTTCGTGCTTAACAACTTGTATGGGAAAATGCATGACATATTTTCCCACCTTTGTGATTTTTGTATCAGAAATTGTATTGATTGTTTATTTTCATTTATTGATCGCCCAATTCTTTTTGAGCTCTAAAAAACAATCATTTATTAATTCGAGAACCATGATTGTCAATGCTATAAAAAACTCCAAAAAGTAACAAAATCATGCCGAAATAAATTATATATACAGGTGCCCTGAAAAATAAAAAAAGTTCATACCCAGACAAAGAGTTCACCTGCTACATGACCCTGACCATGCTTAGCAAAATTTACATGTCTACTTATACATAAAAATCACCACCACAAAAGGGAAAAATCCAAATTGCATGGGCTGCAAACAGATGAAAGAAAATTGAAAATGAGGCCAAACCACACTTTTTTATAAAACATGCTGAGGTCGTCAACTGTCGTTGGGTTCACGGAAGTTCGCCCGAGGTCGCGGGGAGCTCGACGTGGGTCACGGCCGGCTCAACGGGGTTGCCGCCAGTAGGTGGAATTGGGAGATTTGGAGGGTTAGTGTGTTTGGGGCCGACCACGGACGACCCAAATTGATCCCATATTTTTTTCTATAAATAAATGTGGTAAAAATAATAATTAAAGACTTTTATAATTTTACAGACCCAATTAGCAAATAATATTTTAACGCTCTTTAAAAACTTCTAATGATAATTTTAAAAATATAATAATTAATAGGTACGATCACTTGTGTAGATCTTATTATTGATTAAATCTTATTGTAAATGAAGGTTTTAAGACCTTATAACCGATTATAATTTAATGTAGTAAATAACTTGAATATTTCAGACTAAATTTGATCCAAATAGCTCCAACACCTACCAGTTGCCATACGGGATAGGCCTCCTTAAACAAACTCTTAAGTTTAATTCCTATTTCTACAAAATAGAACAACGAGGTTGCACTTCTAAAAATTTTGTTAAATATATAAAAAATAATTTATTAGAATATCTTAAATTAGTATATCTATAAGACCCACTCAAAATCGAAGAAATTATTATTTATTAAACATTTTAAGTAATAATTTAAAATAATAATAATAAATTGGTATTATTATTATATTATATATATAATTATTTATTAAATAAAACCTTACAATTAATTATTTTTTAATAGGCCATAGCCCAGGAGGTCACCAGGTTAGACGTCGTAAAAATTGTTAATTTCCTTAATATATTCATTTTATATTATAATATTGGAGATTTTATTATATTTTATTAATATTTTTCACAAGTCAATCACTTTAATTTAAAAAAATTAATTTAATAATTATAATTATTTTATCAAATATCGGTAATTTATGTAAATTAGGATCGGAAACCGACCCTCTAGGGCCTGCAATCGACATCGGTCGAAGAAGAAGACGAAGAAGCTCCCCAAACCCTAGCCATGGCGACGATCGCTTCCATCTGCGGCTTTTCCCGCCAAATCGCCCGCCTCCACTACTACTCGTCGGCGACGGTTCCGGCGGCGTCGGCGAAGGTCTCGGACCGGATTGTGAAGCTCTTCGCCATCGACCCCGAGGGGAAGAAGCGCGAGATCGTGGGGCTCGCGGGGCAGACTTGAAGGCGCTCGCGAACAGCGACCTGATCGACCCGGCGTCCCACCGGTTGGAGGAGATCGACGCCTGCTCCGCCGAGTGCGAGGTCAACATCGCCCAGGAGTGGCTCGACAAGCTACCCCCAGCGACCTACGACGAGGAGTACGTGCTGCGGAGGAGCTCCAGGAACCGGCTGCTTAGCAAGCACTCCAGGCTCGGGTGTCAAGTGGTTCTGGGGAAGGAGCTGGAAGGGATGGTGGTGGCGTTGCCGGAGCCCAAGCCCTGGGACATTCCGTAAGAGGGTATGAAAATTGTTGGAAATTTGTGCTTTTATTTTTAATGTTTACTGTTTTGATAAAGGATTGAATAAAAGTGACACCTTTGACCGTCATTTTATGTTTTTTTTTTTGTTGCTACTGCTTCGAACCAGCAATGGATATTGGATACAACTGCAAATAGTTGTGTATTGTTGGTTTTAGTTTGATCTTTACGGGAAGAGGAAATTTTAATTCATGTTTGGCTCTGTTTGAGTTGGTCTTTGTGGATGGGTGAATGTTGGATAAAGGGAGACGTGTGTGTTCTTTATGCGTTGATTTAGTTTGCAGTGTGAGCTACTGAATACAGTGAAGGAGTAAGCTGTTTCTAACTTTTGATGGCTGGCTATATATTATGGGTCGTGGAGCAATGGTATAGCTCGGAGTGTATGCTTCTGATGGCTTATGTAGAAAGTTGGAGCCTGCACTAGTTAGTGTTTAAAATGCAGTGCCAGTCTCTTATAGAATAGCATTGTTCCCAAAAAGACAGAAGTACGAACGCTTTTGCATCACTGAACTTGGTCGTTATATTGATGCAGCTGATTGATCATTCAATCAATACTCAATATTTCTTGCCTTCAGTTGCTACGCCATTAACGCTTATGGCTGAATTTCACACTTTGTTGTTGTTGTTTTTGTGTAAAGGAAAAAGGAAAAAGAAAGGGGAGCTGCAAGGCATCTTCCTGGTAGATCTTTATTTATATGAGCACTGCTGTGTTTTTATGTGTGCTACAAGGCTCCTCCATGCCTTAGTTACATGTGTACCTCTTTAGCTTCCTGGTGTACAGAGATTCTGTAGTATTGTTGAGTGAATTTTTATTGTACAGCTTGTCGTCTTATGTTCCTTCAGGGAGTATATGTAGTGAGAGATTTATTGATGTCTCTTCTTATCATTGACGAGTGAAATCTTTCGTAGCCATTAATTTATGTTTGGCATATGATAACATTTATTTTTGACATGATCTTCCACTATTCTTTGCTTCCTGCCTGAGTTGGGAAGTTCATGTCTCCGTTTTCGGTTCGATTAGAATAAAATACGAAACATTAAAGCATTGATGCAATCAGACATCTCACTTTCTAGGCTGGTGTTGACTGGTTTAGAATAAGTGAGTGGCAGCTTTTTCTTAATATTATCATTGATTGGGTGAGTCTCTAAGCGGTAGACAATTTTCCTCTCTACTATAGTTATCTTGAATTGAGTCTAAGCAGGGCACACTTGCTTGTGATTTACGGTACATTATTGAGGTCAATTGTTATTTCATATTATTTGCATTGGCCCACTTCTGCTGCAATTTATAAAAATGATTATGTTTCATTGTTGCTGGATAGGAGTATAAAATGGGTGATTTTGAAGTCTTGAGCACGAAGTTGAGATTTATGTTAAAAGCCCAAAATGATATGGCACTGATCCTAAGTGTCACTAATGTGTTAGCTAATTTTTGGTTGTTGGAACATGATGAAGGGTTTTTATTGAATATTTTACTACTTAATGGTATCAATATTGACCTCAAGCAAGAAAATGGATGTTTGGTGTAAACTTAAAGTTTGAAAACGGTGGCCAGCATCAAAGTATGATTTTATTAAATCTACAGTATTAAAATTTGTGCAATTTGAAGACAAAATGTTTGATTTTTTTGTAACATTTATGTAGTTATTCAAAACAAAAGAATGATGCAAGCAGGCTGTAAATAACCTTTGCTTTGGAATGCTAATTTTCTCATCAGTTGGCATGGAGGATATTGTGGAAATTTTCACTTCTAGATCATTTTCTAATGCTTGTAGTATATGTACTTATGGCTGTTTTTCCCATTTGATGTTGTTCATGGTGGTCAATTATTTGTAATGCCTATCCTGTACTTGTGGAGGTGCTTCTGACTAATTATTAGTGCATTTTTTTCCGGATGTTTCTGAAGAAACATTGGTAACTAAGTTGAAATGCTGCCTCTTGTGGGTAGCTATGGTGCTGTGAATTCCTGATGCCCCGAGGCCCGAGTTTTTGTTACCTTGTGTTATGGCATCATCTCGCTAACACTAAGTTGAAAATGAATGGAAAGGAGGAGAAGAGGACATCTCTCTGCAATTCAACAGCTCCACCCTTCGAGTGATCCAACAGGAATTACGGTGATCTTGGATTGTCAACTTTACGAAATACAATTATCATTTTAAAAGAACACTCTGTGGCTGTCAGGTTTGACTATGAAAAATAGGACATTGATAGGTACGATTTAACTAGGGATTGTCCCAATTTTTGAGTTGCTTGAGAGCTCTTTTCATTGTTCAGTGTTTAGCTTGGATTTGATAGAACGAGACTTTATGGTGCGGTCGTAAGTAATTGACGTTAAAGAAGTTTTATAAGGGTAATTTAAACCAAATTTATCTCAAGCTTTGGGAGGAAAAAACATATGTAGCACAAACCATTATCTTCACTAGATCTCAGTAGTTTGATGTTATGCATAACCCATTTTCTTGAAATCTACTGTTAACTCGTGAACAGGGTCAATCAAAGTTCTCTAGATGGCAGAATGTTAAACCCGACCATACAAATTCAATATTATGCAATATGCACCGAAGTTTTTTTAGCGAGAAAGAGTGTACTAAACTGATCTTAGGAGTAAAATCAAGGAAGAAATTGCGAAGATACAGTAATCTAAACTTTAAAGTCTAAATTAATCCTCACTTTTGTCCATCTATTTTTTCATTTTTATTCTAGAAAATGTTTTTTTTGTGTTATTATTGTAGAACGCAGAAAATTTAGACCCACCGTTGAGGAAAGACAGGCCCAAATAGAGTTGGGCAAGACACAGAAGCCACACTTGATAAGCCCTAGCCTGACCCTTATCACTTTCTTTCACCTATATATAAAGGCCAAGGCCATGCTTTGCTTGCTTTGCCATTAGGCGCCGCTCTCCTGGACACCGCCCTCCTTTTCTTCTCCTCATTCTTGCGTTCTATTTTTTTTAGTCTGTAGATAGATTTCGTTTTGTATAAGATCAAAGCAAGTAGCTTCTTGTTTGGATGCCTCTCTTAATCAAAGAATCCAAGCAATTAAAATTTCCTAAACTTGCAACAGAAACCATCCCCAGTCTCACTCGCCTGGTAATGAAGTTCTACTGATTTCTCAGGCCCTTTTTGACATGGGACATCTCTTTCCTCCCTCACAATGACTTGATTATAAGATGATTTTCCAATTGGCTTGTGTTTTAGAGCAGGATGTGCTGTCTTTATTATGTGCGCAGAGAAAATAGCATTTTCTTTATCATTTCTTTGTTACTTGGATGATGCAAATTGCAAACGCACTCTGTCCCAAAACCCTGAAAAATTGTTTTGTGGCAATTTCTACGTTTGCTAAATGGATGGGGATATCTCTCTATTCCGATCAACTCGTCCAGTAGGGAGCTACTATCTTGAACTTCTGGACACATGGTCGGAATACATGGTTAACACATTTGCATATTTGTGGATATTATGGGCGTACTGCCTTGCACGATAATTTGCGTAAATTGGGTATCACACAGTTCAGAAAATGTAATGTCGAGGAGGTATTGTATATAGATCACATCATGTAAGACCAGTAACGAATTAAAAAGAAAATGTCAATTGTCGATAATTGTTCGCAACCACTTACAACATAAAAAGCCTTTTGGCAACACAAGCCAATTGGAAAATCAAAGGCGGCCCTCCCGTTGGTTCTCCGGACGGCCATAGTGGCGGCGGTGACCGAAAAGGCGGCCGAGACAGGAGGAGTGGTACATTGATGAACGTTGGGGAAATCAGGCGGTGTCCCGACGGAGGAGAACGGGTTGTGGTCAGTGTAATGGGCAGTTTTATAAATTAAATTAGATTTAGTTTTTATTTGAATAAATAATAATAAAATAAATTTTAAAAAATAATAAATAAGGCATAATAAAATTTAATAAAATGGTATATAATTAAATTGAATTTAATGTGTTTTTATAAGTATTCTTGATATCATGTTTTCAGTAAATAGGGACATAATTTTTTATATATGATTGTTATGTTATATATATTTATTGGGTAATTATTTTTTAGATATGATTTAATGTAATGTTTTTATATAAATATATTTCATATCATATTTTTAGGGATGAAATTTTTAATGAAGTAGGCATTTTCTATGAATATTATTCATATAATTATCTGGTGATGTTTTAATATATAATTATTAACTAGATAAGTTATATTATCGAGTCGAATTATGAGTCGAGTTTATACGAATATTACCTTATTTAAATTCGTCTCGTAAAATTTGAATTCGAGCTTAAACATTTAATTATTGAGTTTCGAATCAAACGGAGCCGAATGACAAATGTTCTAGAGCTGATTCGCTTAATTAATAACCATACCTTGCACAATAATTTGCACGAATTGGGTATCACACATTTCAAAAAATGTAGTATCAAGGAGGAATTGTATATATATCACATCATGGAAGACTAGTAGCGAATTAAAAAGAAAATGTCAATTGTCGATAATTGTTCAACCTCTTACAACATTAGAAGTCTTTTGGCAACACGGAAGCGCATGCTAACACAATTTTTAGATACTTCCAACGCAGAATAGGTAAGTAACACACTCGATGAGGGAGATACGTGCCTTCAATGTTTATTTAACCGATAACCATGAATGACATATATATGTGACTTCAAATAGTTGGAGTGATTCGAGTAAAGGGAAATAATCTCATTCCTCCAACACTTTGGTTGCCAATCTTTTGGCGGACTCAGAGATAGAGTAGTACTGTGTACTCAAGAATGGCTACCAACTTACCACCAACACTTCGGATGGCACACTACAGACAGTGCTAAATCTACCAGGAATAACACTGGCGAAGTGGTTAACACGCTCCGTCCATGGTTTGCCTGATCATGTCTCGAGACTGATCGAAGATTTTCCGGTCTGCCCGTTATGGATGAGCAGTACTCCATTTCACAGACAAAATGTTTTGGTAGGTTTACTCTTTGGAAGACAACCAAATTCTAATATAACTTATTGGCACTACTAACTTTAAATTCTTGCCTGGTGCATGTGATCATACCTCTCTTCCCGTTGACACCAGCTAAGATCCCTTCATTTTTTTCAGAGCTACAACGCGTTTGCTTAGCAAATTGTCTTACTTTGTGCCAAACTACTCAACTATCTCCTTATAAGAAGACGTGTTGCTAGAACCCAAAAGAATAAACCCCCAAGGTCTGGACAGACAAGAAAATCAAACATAACCTTCCAATTTCTTTCTCTTGTGTGTATTCTACGCTACAGACTAAAGTTACCAAAGGATTGGATAAATCGGATATTTAGACTCAAAAATACCGGGTTTGGATTCAATTTTATTGAGTTCTGGTCTATATTAGTATTCATTCTATATCTGATCTAGTTCGGATCACAAAAGACCAAATTTAATCTTATAAGGACCCAAACTCAAAAAATATTTAATTTTTATTTTAAATTTTAGTTTTTCTAATTTATATATTCTGTATACATATAAAATATTTTTTAAAATGTACTATGCTTTTAATATAAAAATTAGAATAATTGTTATATGATATACAAATATTTGAGTATTATAATGTAAATATATGTAATATATTTATTTTCTTTTAAGGATGGTGTTCAAGTTTATTAAATCGGGTTGCTTAAGATTTGGGTCTAATTACTTAAAAAATAATAATTATGGATTTGAGTTTGAATTTCAGGTCTTCGACTCTGTTGGTTCAAGATCATGTCTAGCAAAACCTAGAACCGAATCCAGCCGTTGTCATCACTTAGAGTATAGTCTCCCATCAAAACTTAATGTTTAATCAAAGCATAACTTCAATCCGAAGCATCTGGTGTTTGCCAAAGTTGGGCAAGTAAGCAAACTAAACCAACCAGATTAGTGATTGAATATTTGCAAGGGGTTAGTGAGAATGTGAAGCTGATTTACACCCATAAATATTAGTGAATGAATCAAATTAACATATTAGCGAAATCGTGAATGTGATTGTTAATCGTGTTTATAATTCTGATATACGATTTACACATCTTTGGCCTATTTTAATTGAAAACCTGTGAATCAGATAGCACGCCCAAGTGAAAAAAAATAAAAATTGAAAAAAAAAAAGAAGACACCCTCTCCTTCCCCAACCTTAGCTACCGCCCAACTCTTCCCTTCCACCACCCCCTCCCCTCTCCCTTTCTCTCCTACCTTCCTCTTTCATCCTGTCCCTCTCCCTCATTCTTTCCTCCTACTCTCTTCTCTTCTTTCCCAACCCTAGCCGCCCACCCACCTCCTCCCTTCCACTGCCCCCTCCACCCTTCTCCACCACCCCTCTCCCTTCCTCTTCGACCTTCCACATTCATTCCTTTCCCTCTCCTTCATTCCTTCTTCATACTTTCTTCGCTGTCAAAATGTATATTCTTTTTCATTATGCTTTCACAAACTCTTTTGTTTATTTACCTACGTTGATCAATTTTTATATTATCTTTTATGTTTTTTTGTTGTTGATAATTAATTTGACATTTGTATTTTAAATTTATTTTAATATATGTGTTTTTAGTCAATGATTACATTATATCTATAATTAAAATCTAAAAAATATTTTTATATAGATAATCCCTTAGCCTCTTTGTATAAATTTATTTGCTATAACCATGTTTATGTTATAAATTTATTTTTTACAATTATAATTTGTATTTTGTGTACATGCACATGAATATAAATATTTTTGTTCTAATTTTAGTGATGTAGGTATTTGCACATTTTATAGTTGTGAAAATTATTATTTATATCTTTTTGTGGTTAATATTTATTAATAATATGCTTTTATTTATAATCAGGTTTTAATATTTATTTTTTTAATTTTACGAATGTAGATAATCTTTTGACTAATGTGAAGAAAGCAAAGAGCAAGAAGGGAAAAGAGTTTACTTCAAATGGAAAGAAGCACAATAGATGCCTTCTCAAGGGTAGGAAGAAATTTTATTGGAAGACGGAAATATATGAATGAGAACCTTTAGCTCAAACAAGGCTTTGTGGATGAGACATTTTTAAAGTCATTTATCGTTTTAACGAGTTGTTGTAAATTGATAAAATATTCAATATCGAGTTAGACAATTGAAAAAAAAAGACACTATATTAGCTTTAAAAGAAATTAGTGGCTCTTGTTTGAATGATGCCGAAATGAGAGTGATGGCTTCGAAAGATAAATGAATCGATTATATAAAGGTTAGGTTTTGAATATAAATTTTAAATTTACTATTTTACAAATAAAATTATATCATTTGGATATAAACATATAATTATATTCTTTTGTAGTCTCATCTAGGTGCAAAAGAGTATAAGCACATGATATTGGATATTAGGATGAATTGATTATATATTTTTTTTGTAAATAACATGGTCACGGGAAAGTATAGTGTCATTAATAAAGAAAATTATGTTTTGACAATTGTATTTTCTTATTTTGAACTTTATAAAGTCAAACTTAAAAACGGTGGGATTTTTTTATCATGATTTGTTAGATGATATTATCAATTCATTAATTTAATAGGTAAATAATCATGATATAAACTTTAATGCAATTAGTAAATTTAACTATCCTTGCTAATATGTTAAATCAAATTACAGTTTAATTTCACTAATAGATGCAATTTGATTTACTGTAGATTCACGGTAAAATACTATTTATAATATAAATCGACTTTAACACCGTGAATCACATCCATACTGTTTACTAACAGGAGGAAACTTGATTGCGGTGACTTTTAAAACTTCCAACAGGCATTGAATGGCACCCTTGTTGTTTGTTTAATCCCATGTGATTAATTAGCATATAATTAATATGGAGCCATTAATTGGCGACAGCACCTCAACGAATTTCAATAAACGGTCTGAACATGACCTTCTCTATTTTCAAACTGACCAAACACATTAGGTTACTAGCACTTGCCTCCCATTATCGAGCCTAGACAACTATTTCATATGATCTTTATATGACTTTGCATCATGTTTTCTACATATATACAATGATCTAAATTTAACGAAATTCAATTTAGTAAAACAAATTATCATACAAATAAATCTGCACTTGTAAAATATGAACCAATTATTATATACTTGATAATGTTTAAAACAAATTAAAATTTCGTAAGTCACTTCTATCGATGACATCAACACTAAATATTCATGTGAACCCTTGTCCATGCATATTTATTATTAAATTAAATTGAACAAAAGAGAAAAGTCGGCAAGACATCTTACTATAAAAAATACCACTGTTTAATCACATAGATTCAGATTTAAGATCTACATCCCATACAGTATTGACGGAAGAATTAAAGAATATAACCATTTTTATAAACCATCGATATTTTATCAACCTAAATTTACTTGGAAAAAATAAATAAATAAACCACCTAGTTTTATAGCATAAATATAGGGTGTTAATTAAGTAAATCAAGTCAAGTTCAACCATACTTAAAGTTCAACTCATTTATTTTAAATTTGAATTAAACTTAAAAATGATTGGAGTCGAGTCGAGTTCAAGTTGAATATGAATTAGCTCGAACATTTTGTATATATATATATATTAGATAATTTTAAATAAAATAAATTATAAAAATTTAAATAGTTTAGTTTTGATTCAATTACATATCAAATAGTTTATTCAAAAATAAAACCATTATATAAAATTATCATTATAATATAATTTATTTATTATTTTTTATATTTTATGTAAATAGATTTATAAAAATTATATAAATTATTCTCTTTCATATAAGTTATCGAAATTCGAATCTAGTCTGAGTATTTCGTATTGTCTGAATATAGCCGTTATATTTCTTTTTTTAAAAGAAAGAGGCGAACAAAAAAGAAAAAGCCATGCAAAGCGTCAATCAAGATCCGCCATTAAAACGGCTCTCCCCAACGCGCATTCTTTCTACCAAGTCCACTCCAACCTCCATATCTTCGGACGAGCTGCACATTATTTCAGATCACAGATGAGATTGATAGCCATAGATTCCATCTCTGATCCATCAACCATTGTTGGTACATCCGCCATCAACGCTCCACCTCCATAGCCAGCGAAGCACAAAGCTTAGGACTTGGACGTAGCACTGCTCTGTCAATGGAGGCCAAACATGGACTGCCAGCCAGCGTTTACCTCCTTCGCCACCTTCTTAACCCCCTCCTCTTTCTACCCAGGTCGCTTCTCGCTTGGCTCTTTGCTGTCTTCCCTCTCTTCTCCTCCTCCTCCTCCTCCCCCAGCCCGCCACCACCTCCCTCCCCCGAGCCGGCCATGGACCTGGCGACATCCTCGGAGCTGCGCCGGCTGTTTGATCTGTTCGACAAAAACGGTGATGGGAAGATCAGTAAGAGGGAGCTGACTGACTTGCTGGTGAGCTTGGGGATGCTCATATCGGAGAAGGAGTTGGAGGTGATGATGGAGAAGATGGACGTGAACGGGGACGGGTGCCTCGACGTCGGGGAGTTCGGGGAGCTGTACAGGGAGGTGATGGAGGAGCCGCCGGCGGAGGAGGAGGCGGAGATGAGGGAGGCGTTCGGGGTGTTCGACGCCGACGGCGACGGGTACATCACGGTGGAGGAGCTGCGGTCGGTGCTGGCCTCGCTGGGGCTGAAGCAGGGGCAGACGGTGGAGGAGTGTCGGAGGATGATTGGGAAGGTGGACGCCGACGGAAATGGCGTCGTTGATTTCCAGGAGTTCAAGAAGATGATGGGCGGTGGTGCAGAGTTAGCTGCTCTCACCCAGTAACAGCTAGCTTCTTATCATGACCTTTGTTTCGTTGGATTCGCCATTGTTGTTCTGATTTGTTTTTTTTAAGAATTTTATGGGTTTGTTCTTGTGGAAGAAGAGAATTGTTGTTGTTTACTCATATCAATTGATTTAGCTTTGTACAGATCTTCCTTGAATGAGTTGCTCTTTAGTTAAAAAACTTTTGTTTGTAGATGAAGTTTCTATGTTTTTTATTCAATCTGTTGTTGGGTTTTTTGAGTGGTGTGGTGGGGATTTTTCTGGTCCTGTTTTTCCCCTCCAGAATAGATTGATGAGGAAAAAATTATTCATATCTACAACTTCTATTCTCCTGAGTGTTCACTTGAATGAATAAATATAAGTCCGTGGGCAACGTATGTGGTAATTGTTGTCTAAGAACATCTACTCTGTTGGGATGTTATCAGAAAGAGCGCAGAACAAATCGAAATGATTCTGTTTATTTGTACACGACAGGGAGCATAAGAAGTCAAGAACATTACATGATGAGTTGATAAGAAAAGGTAGTTGGGTAGGTGGTCGATACCTAATCCTGATTTGATCGAAGAAAGGATATTAAAAATGGAGCTCCTTCTGATGTGGTTGCTCTGCTTTTTCTTTTCAAATTCTTGGAAAGGATATTAAACAAGTGGCCGTCACTGGCTTATAAAATCCGGAAGTCCAGAAAAAAGATGAAAATGACCGTAACTAGCATAAAAATTTAATTGTCCAACAAATGAAGGAGTTTAATTGTCTGATTAGGATGGATTGGTGTCTCCCACTTTCTTTAAGACATTTGTTGTATGTGAGATGGTACCCAGGTTCTTTCTTCTTTTTCCTCCACCAGTTTTCGATCAAGGTTACGAATTCTTTCCTGCCATTTCATCCTAATCTTCTTCGATGCAGCGTACATTTTATAGGACACTTACAGCGTGGAAAATAAAGATCACAATGCCAAGTTACGCATAATAATTTGCAGCTCTAAATTGAGATACTCACAGAAATCATACGCAAAGCAAATCATAAACCCAAAAAATATATAATAGTATACAATTTCTTTCATGGTAGCTACTGCATATGTTTTTCTCTTTGAATAAGAAAACTGATATTGATAATATCAACCTATGCAAAACGTGTGCAAGAATAGTTGCAATTCAAGATGGTGCTCAGATTTGTTTGTTTACACTTTTCTTTGCAAATAATTCTTCTTAGATGATATGAGATTATTGGCGCTAAGCCAATTTCTATAAATTCTTAGCCCAACGAAGTATGGGCCAAGCTTGGCCACACTCATTGTTGAGTTCAGCAAAAGCTCACAACACTCAAATGCTGATAAACACACAAACTCTGGCTCATTAAGCTCACAGAGCTGTTGCCATAAAGAATTTATTTTCAATCATCCACTAATCCAAACATATCGATTCAACCAATCGAACAGGTTTGTTGCAATAATAATAAATTTGATCCAACTTAATTTAGAGCTAACCAAACCTATCAATTGAAACAATTTTAGAGATGCCCTTAACCAAAAAATTCAATCTAAACTAAAACTAATCAAATAAAAGCAGGTTTTACGAAGATTATTCGTGGTTGGATTTGAGACATCTATGGTTTTTTCATATATAATTAGAGTTGACCCATAATGTTGATTTGTTTCTTAATCGGTTTCATAATCTCCCCTACTCCATGTCTTCAATGTTGATTAGTTTGTCAATTGGTTTGGAGTTTACTTTTGGTTTTTTGACATAAACTAAGAAATTAATGAAAAAGAGGAATTGATAAATATGATGCTCTTCCTAACAACCAAATCTGATATTGATTTAGCCTTCATTATCGGATGAGCTAAGAAGAATGACATTTGTCAAATCTTTCTTGGAAGGTTTAATTAATTAATTAATTAATATATAAACAGAGAATTAGGCGTCATGTTGCTTCAACTGTTTCATTATCTTCGTTTTGTTTCCTATTTTTTTGGGTAAAAAATAACAAATGCAATCCTTGATCTCTTTTGCACTAGCATTTGTACCCTTTTGTTTACAAAATAAGATCAAAGCAACCTTTGTGTCTCCTCTATCAAATGTTTTCTTGTATCTTTTTTGTTTATTCTTATTCTAGTGAAAAAAAATTAAGGTAGTTTGGGATGATAAAAATTAAAGATATTTCAGTATTTATTCTTGATGATAGTTGTGATTATGTATTCTTGCTTGCAAGTGTTGAAAGGATCTCTTAGAAAAAAGTCAAAAGTTTTTTTTTAATTTAGCCAAGATTTTCAAGAAGTTGAAAAAAATACAAGATTAATTCGAAACAACTACAAGCTGAATTTTATACTATATTAGTTTTAATTAAACCTATTTAATTAATGTATAAACTAATAAACTAGGCAACTCAAATTTACAAACACTCATTCCTCGTAAAAATTTTGGGTTTCAATTTTTATTTTTTATTTAATATGTTAGAGACATTCAACAATGTTTAATTTTTAAGTTATTAACATAATTAGTTTTGTAGATGGTAATAATAACAATAATAATAGTTTTGACTTTTTTTTTTACATTTTTGCATCTACTAATAAACAAAAGTCCATATCTAATTAACTTTTGCCAACTAACGAGGGTGCAACCGAAACCTTGCCAAAACTCAGTGGGTTTCATGGAAAAGGAATGTTGGTGAACGACCCCTCCTCCGTCAATGTCATGCCCACCACTAACTGCCAATCCGCTCCCCTATCCCAGCTCAAGCTTGGCTCCCACACCTCGGCTTCCCCTCCACTCACTCAAATCCTAACACTACCAACTAGCCATGAAACAATTGCATCATATGGGCTCTCCTCAAATCAACCCCTAGTTAGAAGCCCCATCAATGGAAGCTCATGGTCTATCCACATAATTTGTTCATGCCGTGTGACCAGTGAGGCAAAGTATGCATATATTATCTTAAGAACCACGCTTTGGTCCACTAGGTGCATAATGTTGAACGGGACAAGATGGGGGGAGGAGGAAGAAGGAAAAAAACCCAATGATTACGCAGCCAGTCAAGGAAGCTTTTGAGCAAGAGAGGAAATAAGAACCGAAAAGGGGTGCAGATCGAATCTAATCGGGAATTCTGGGTGTGCAATCAACGAATTGAAGAGGTCCAATCCCAAAAGATACACGAATTGGTTCTCGGATTAGACCCCTAACTTGCACTTAATCAACAGTGATTAACAACCGTTCAACTTGTTCAGTAATGGGGTTCATTCACGTTAGAGCGAAGGAATGTCAATGGTAGTGGATTCACGCATCACAATCTCGTTAGTCATTCCTACGTGCCCAGATTTTTGTTTGGTTGTTGGAGGATGTGTGCATGGTGTTGGGGCCGAGCTGGTTTTGGAGCGGTGTAGCTGGGAAAAACTGATGTTTGGATTGAAGGAGGGAAGGAGTGGACCTTGTCCAATGTTTGCTTTATTTTTTTTCTTTTGTCTGCCATCAGAAGATCTAAGATTTGATTTCCCCCTAGATTTGATGTCTCTGTCTTGAAGTAATCGCCATGAAAACTCAGACTACCCAACGCCACGCCGGTACTCATCTCCCTCTTCTATCCCCTCCGATCCACCCATATTCTTCTATCTGTACCTCCCCCATCTCCCTATCTCTCTCAATCATCCCAATGAATGTGTTTGATCAAGTCTAGTCCGGCAAAGCAACTTTGTGTTTTGTGGGTATATCTATATATAATTAGATATATGTATGTATGCATGATTTTTACAAGGTGGAGTAGAATCGTGTTGTGCGGGCTTTTTGGGTGCAAAGACTGGCCGGTGTTGGTGGAGATGGGGGTGGATGTGATCAAGAGCTATGCACGCTGCTGGTTGCTTGTTGGTTCGCTTGTGTCTTGCACGGACAGTGAAGATGGCGGGCTTGGGTGTCTTTGGTTGAGCTTGCTGCTGCTGGGCTGCTTGTTGCGTGGGAGGAGGAGGATCAGAGCTGGGAAGGAGGACATGGGCGACGTGCAGACTCTGCAGAGCAGGTTTCTTCTCCTCAACCTGTTCCATGCGCTCATACGGCGAGGTATGATTCTATGTTAGTCTCTCTTTCTTATTTTCCGATCTTTTCAAACCAGCAAAAGAAGAAAAAGAAGCTCTTTTTCTGGCAGTAAAAGCAGCTTGTCTCGAAAGGTTGAAGTATAGAAAACATACATATTGGGCTGGATCGAAAGGAGTGAACAAACACAAATCAGAGACCGTTCTGGTTGATTGTGTTGATGTTGGTACTTTGTACTATTATGGAGTATATTGAAACAGTGGCCAAATTTAGGCTATAACCACATCACCTTGTTCTTTGCCATTCTGGAGTACACATTTCTTGGTTAGCTTGTTCCCATTTTTGTTGTCAGAATCTTAAATGTCCACACCATGGCCCTGACTGTTCCTGTCCAGTGCAGGAGTGCATGGGCTCTCTGTTCTTCCATCCATCTCGTCAGTTTTGCTTCAGAAGTTTGACCATGTCCCATTCTTAATTTGAAGTACACAAATCCCAGCATCAAGTCTCATCGACCATGCATTCAAAACTATATCAGAATCAAGATCATTCTCGATAATTAGATATGAACGATTAAGAGTTAATTGATCAATCCATATTGTGTTGTATATCATGGCTTTCAGAGCCAAAAGAGAGGAAGGGTATGATATCACCGGCATGCTCATACAACATCAAGTTCACATCCGAAGGCCGCTTGTTTTGCACGCCCGAAGCTCACTGCTCGGAGTTGAAACGCTCCAGAGGCGAGAGCGCCGGCGGGAAGATACTGCTGGTGGAGGACACTGAGATCAACAGGGTAATTAGTCTATAGCTAGCTTGCATGGTTCTCTATAAATTTCATGGTTCTAGTTTTTGCGTTGACAATTTCCTTATTGGTGATGGATATGTGATGAGCAGATGTTACTGAGGAAGCTGTTCACAGAGCTGAATCTACTGTTTGAGGAGGCAGAAAATGGGCAGATTGCTGTTGATTACTTCAAGCAGGGCAAGAGCTATGATCTCGTCCTTATGGACAAGGAGATGCCGGTCATGGATGGCCATGAGGTGAGCTAACAACATCAAACAATTTTAGGCTCAAAACTAGTCTCCAAGTATGATGAATTGGAAGAAAACCCTCGTCGATTCTTGTTGAAATTTGCTACTGATAACAGGCTACTCGTCAATTGAGACTTTTGGGCGTGAAGACTCCCATCGTTGCTCTGACTGGGAATAGTCTGCAATCGGATAAAGACCTGTTCTTTAAAGCTGGGGCCAATGACTTCAAGACCAAGGTTATATTCATACATATAGAGCATTCATTGAAGCAACTTCTCTTTCTTACTCTAGCTGGTAACTCAATTCTGGTGTTGTTTTGCTAATGTTGGTGTTGCTTTGGTGATGTTTGGCAGCCACTTTCGAGGGATGATTTGGTGTTGCTTCTTGCAAGATATGGATTAAAACGCTCACCTGCTAAAGCACAAAGTGTGCTAGGAGCTAACCAAAGGTTAGAGTAGTGATGGTGGAATATATATACACACACATGACAAGAATTTTTACCATTGTGTGTGGCAGTGGAAGCTTTCTTCCTCTGTTTCATTGTACAGAAAAAGGCTTCATGTTGGGTTGAAGGATTTTGTCTCGTTTGTGTAGATTTTGCATAGAAATTGAAGCATTTTGCACCTTAACGAGGATATGCTTGGTGTTGAAGACAGTGTAGATGCGATCTTTTGAGGAAATTAGTGAATAATGCATCCATGGATAGTATCAAATCATGGTCCAAACTTGGGTTTTTATTCCCATTCAACGACTGTAGTTTTGAGTTGATTTTCTTACCACAAATTGAAGACTTTGCATCTCTATTCATAGGCAAGAATTCAACTCTTCTGAAAGTGCTACTTGCCCTGCCCTGCCCTGCATGAGAAGAGCCCACCTTGGCCCTCATCTTTTAATATATCTCAGCTACCATGTCCAATAGCATTAATATTCTCTATTTTATAGGAAAAAAATAATTCTCTCTTTCAATTATTTCATATTGCCTCACAAAATTCATATCTCAAATTTTACTTTTCTATATTCTTGTCATTAAGCCAAATCATATATGTAATTTTTAAATAAAATTCTTAATGTTTTCCTAATACGAATAAATTATAAATTAATGTTACGACGAATGCTTTTTACTTTATCAAAGAGGTCCTGCCGGATAAATTTTTATTTTAAGTTCTTTCCGTTACTTGTTTTGAATTGAGATTTCACGGTTGTAATAGATATTGTGAAACTACTTCCATCCAACAAAATAGATTCAAATGTATGCAATGATTAATATAGTGTTTTCTTTGCGTAAAGAAATAAAATATTTTTTGATATTATCGAGTGGTTAAACGATTAGACCTAATTTAAGGAAAAAGGAAAATTTTGGCAATTAAAAAAAATAAATTGGCCCGGCCTATATTAATTTAAATTTAAAATTAATTTTTTTAAAAAAAATAAAAGACAGGTAGATGGTTAGCGATAAGTTTCGTTGGCCTGGCTACCCTTGGCTAGATCCAGCTACTTGTAAGCTTGACATCTACTAAATATATTTTCATTGAATAAGAGTAAGAGTTGATAGTTATAATAAAATTAGAAATCTTATGGATCTAATTTTAGTTGTCATTATTATAATAATTTAACAATTATAATAAAGTTTTTTTTAAGTTTTTTTAAATTAAAAAAAATCTCTAAAAATCGTGTGTAAGAAAACCATTTTTTATATATATTATTGATGGATAGATAGATAGGAAGTAAATAGATAGATAGATAAATATATAATACATAACAAGGAACATGCATTATTTGGAATAAGAATAGTTTTAAATTTTATGTGTAGAGTGAAATATAATTATTAGTAAAAAGAGTTCTTATCAGACATGTAAATAGTAAGGACTCGAGTAGCATTACGAGTAATAATCATTAGGAACCATTTTTATCAAAAATAGAAAAGTGAAGGTTACCAAGTATGTTTTCTGTTAATTGATGCTTATTAATATTTATTAGGGAAAAATTTTAATTATGGATGTAGATTTAACGTTAATTTAATTAAATCAATAACAACGTGGGTCTATAAAAAATCTCAAAAAACAAAAAAAGAGTCCAGAAATATGTTGGAAAAATATATAGATTAGGTCCTCAACAGTTTTACGAGGTGTTACCTCGTGTCTCCATTTTTCATCCATGCATGGTGCAGCATCGGATTCAATGAGTTGACACGGGCCAATGCAAAAGGACAGCATCGGATTCAATGAATGGCATGCGCCAATGCAAAAGGACAACAGCATTTCTATGTAAAAATAAAAAAATTACAACAACTTTAAACGGCATAGATTTTATTTCAAGGATTCAAATTTTATAGTTTAGGATTTTTTGTTTAGGGTCTATGATTTAAGGATTCAGATTAGTTTAGTTAGCCTATGGTTGGGCACGAGTTAAGCTAGCGTACAAATTTTGGTGACTTGGCTCTAACTTGATTAATTTTATGCTTAATTTGAAATTTAATGTTAAAAAATTGACTCGATTCGATTAAAATAGAATCGGTTTTAATATATATCAAACTCTACTCGATTCGACTCAAAAAACTCAATTTAAGTTAAAATTTGACTCAAATGGACTCGATATCTAATATAAACTTATAGTAATCTTTTCTTTAATAATATATGGATAATATAACATCAAAAATAATAATTTGGTATACAAATAATTAAATCAAAATAAATTAATAGTTATTATATGACTATCAATTATGAGGAATATTTTTATACTTTTATAAAAAAATAAAATAAAAATATTACATTATAGAAAATAAACTAGATTTTTAAACTTATGATAACAAAAATAAAACTCAACCAATACTCGACTCAAACTTAATTAGGCTTGATTCAAACTAAAATTAAAATAACTTGACTACAAACTATATAATTCAAAACTTGATTTATTTATCAATTTAGCCGGGTTCGAGTTGGGCGAAACTCGACTCTAGTTAGCTATTGCCCCTCTTAAAAACTAACTAACCAATTGAATCCCATCTTCTATCTTCTATATTGACTATACTATTGTAATCATCATTTCGTCTTCATCGTTGCATCAAACAATGGCGCCTCCGACTCGTTCCAATGGTGGTCTCATCGTGAGCTTCGGCGAGATACTCATCGACTTCGTCCCAACCGTCTTGGCATCTCCCTCGCCAATGGCCCGGGCTTCCTCAACGCCCCGGGATTCATCACCCTTCGCGCCGACGGCGAGAGCGAGTTCATGTTCTATCGCAACCCCAGCGCCGACATGCTCCTCACTCCCTCCGGGCTCAACCTCCCCCTCATCAAATTGGTACACCATTAAAATCCTCTCTTCTTGCTATCAAAACAGAGCAAATATATATTAGCTAAAATAGAGAAATATATTATCTTTTATGTCTTCTATTGTTGTGCAGGCCAAGATCTTCCACTACGGATCGATCAGTCTGATAACGGAGCCGTGCAGGTTGTTGAGATATTCCCTCCCATGAGAAAGCTCAATCACATTGAAAGTCGTGAAGACATGAAGATAAATCAAGAGGTACAAGAGGTACGATGAATTCGATGAGAATTTGTGAAATACGTAAAAGACTCGTTAGTGAGGATTCCAATGCTCAAGACATAGTGTTTTGAGTTGGCTCTTCATTTTCAAGTGGTATTCATATCTCTTGTAAAACCCGTGACTCGAGTCAGGGTTTTACGTTACCGAACCAGTCGGTTCGACCGTTGGTTCGAGTCGAGTCAGTTTCATGAACCGCGTGCTGAGTCGAGACCAGTCGTGAGTTATGAGCGATGAGAGTCAGGTGTACCTGAATATATGATGATAACGTCGAGAAGATGGTGAGAAATGAGTTATCAGAATATATGAAAGTATGCAGTATTTTTTCTTTTTATATGTTTGATCGAAGAAATAGTTTTAGGCCGAATAACGCCTTAAGACGCGTTGGATTATATTCGGGTGGGTTATTAGTTATAGAGCATGCCATTTGGATGTTGTTGTGTTTGTTTTATTTTATGGAATTTTTCCATATTTTTCTAGATTTTTTTAGAATTTATTACGAACTAGTTATTATTTTGACTCGAGTAGGAATCGAGTCAATACTTATTTACGAAACTGCCATTTGAGGGTATTTTTCTCCCTCCCGACCTTCCTCACCCCAAACCACTGCCGCCGCCGCCACTGCCGCGTGCTGCCGCCGCCGCCACCGACGTCGTACAGCCGCCGATCAACGCCGCCCGCCTGCCGTGCCGTCGCCGTGCCGCCACGACCCACCCCGGCCACCGTCTCGCCGCCACGACGCCGGAATCGCCCCACGAAACCACCTCGGCCGCCGCCACTTCGAGCCGGATTCCGCCGCCGTCCGGGCCGCGCCGCCGCCGCTGTGACCCCGACGACCACCCCTCGCCGTCGCCGACATTTCCCCCACCATCCCGAGCGCCGTCGAGGCCGGCCGGAGCCCTGATCGGAGCACGCCGCCGCCGCCGCCCATTTTCGACGCCGCCGTCGACGGCCATCGCCGCCTCGGTTACCCTGTTTGACACCACCATCCGACCGAGCTCATCGAGCTGGTGCCGATAGACCCCCTGATTGCCCCGTCCCAAATCATCGCTGGAAACCGTCGGAATCCGCCGGAAAACCGCCGACACTCGCCGGAAAACCGTCGGAACCGCCGGAAAATTGGATTCGTGGGAAATTCGCCGGATCATCCGCCGAACGCACCCGGTCCAATCTGATCGGACTTCGGACGCCGCTAGGTGCCGAATTCGAGTTTCGAGCCACGAAACGGAAACCCTAGCCGTCGCCGATTTTCGACGACGCGAGGTATAATTTATTTTAATTTAATTATTTGAAAGTTTTGATTATTAGAATTGCATGCTAGGATTGGTGAATTGTATGTTATAATAATATATATAAATGTAGATTTGATTAAGGATAAAATATGAAATTTGTTTGATTGAGTGGTGTTAAAAATGGAGACTAAGAAACTAATTAAGGTAACTAGGTAATGATCATGATCTAATGCAAACTAGCCTAAGTAGACTTGCTAGAATTGATATAGGATTAATGTGTGTATGATTGATGCGTGATTGTGTTGATTGTGTGTGCATGCTATAGGATGTGTGATTCATCATGCGGGCGTTAGTTTTTAGCCTGATTGTGTAGGTACGGTGTAGGAGCTCGCCGCCTAGGCGCGTGGACCCGTTTGGAGCTTCTACCAGGTCCGTTTAGGACTCGTTCTCTGATTTACGCTACTCTCTTGTGTATTTGATTTATTATGTGCAGGACGTGTTAAGTGGCAATTTCTGGCTAAGGGTTTTTGCATGTAAACAAATTGGTTGTGGGCGACAACTTGGGGTTGTGATTGTGAGGATATCTTGTGAGCGGGGTGCCCTCTAGTTCTCGCTGCTCTTCAGGGGAAGAGTTATACATCATAGGGTTACATGTCCACAGTGTTAAGCGATCAGGGTAGATTGATTGCTTGTTTCTTGTTCTCATTTAATTGATTCAAGGTTGGGATGGGGTCCTGTAATTTGTGGTGTCGGTGTCTGATTTTGGGTACCAGCAATGGGTCTTGTGATTCCGAGACTTTGTTAAAATACTGAGCAGCGGTGATCAATATT
>JAURVB010007913.1:0-30764 GCA_033002965.1 Piper betle | reverse complement strand
TATAATTAAAAGTTGACTGAACTCCAACTTGAGTCAAAATAATAGCTAACTTTAAATAATTTAAAAAAATCCAAAAAAATATGAAAAAATATTATAAAATATAATATGCATTGTAACATAAAAATGATATTAAAATGACATGTTCTATAACTAATAACTCATTGATTTTGACTAAATTAAAATTTTTGTATAAGACTAATTTGGACCGATTCAACTGAAGTAATGCCTAACCGATTCGATCCAATTCAGTGGCTCCCTCGAAAACCGATTCAGACCCCGATTCCGATTTTTACAACTATGTATATAACTGAACTTTACCCAATTTTTTCAAATCAACTTTATTTTTTTGAATATTTTTTTTATCAACTTATTTTTTTACCAATTTATTTTATATTAATTTGTTAGTGTTCGCAAAAAGGCAGCATCAGGTCTTTCATTTTTTTCCCACCCTCTAAACACCTTATAAGATCATTGAACTGGGAGTGAAATTAGTTCCTATACCACAAGTTACCTACTGTATATACAGTGTTCACCAATGATTGTTAGAAGACCTCACAAAAAAAAAAGAAATAAGTAATCAAGCCACGGTCATCAAGTGAATTCTCTGCTCAATTGATATGATCATACCATGGTTACTCTCATTTTACAGTGACAGGCTAGAGACCCAAGAGTAAGACAGAAAAGAGTTGAATGGACGTTAAGCTGCCTGGCTTATTTCTGGTCTCTAATTGATACATTGGAATCCCAATCAGTTCCATTAGGTGTCTTGATAATAATGTAGCAGCTACTCTCATTTTTCATATATTTTTTGTCTATGTCGCAGGAGCCGTTTCTTAGTCGTAGATAAGAAATATCAGGAATGAAAGCCGATAATATCATTCAGTAAAGATGAAAACATCAAATGAAGGTACCAAAACAACAAAATTCGATATGCTCATATTATTGATACATGCAGTAAGGCACTTCAACGCACAAGGAGAACAACTCAAAGTGCCATTAGAAGTCTTTATCTTTTGAACCAGAAAAATGTTTTCACACATGAAGATAAAAGTGAGTGATTATACCTCCTCAACTGAACCTCCGGCAAAATGCTTTCATACATAACATTTACGCCAGAAACATGGTATAAGGTAAATTCTCCATCTACTTTGAAAAAATGTAAAATCAGAGGGCGGGGCATATGCCCTCCAAACTGAAAATGCAAGATTAAAAAATTATAAGCATACACTTCTCAAACTGTTTGCAATTATCCGATTACGATCATATAATGTTAAATGTGTTACAAGCTCCAATATTGGATCATGCACTTTGTACAATAACTTTATTCCACCAGTCTTTCAGGTTGGTTCCATATCTGGTATGGAAGATGATATTACCAGCTCTCAAAATTTAACTGGAATGGAATATATACTACCTTCACTCTGTTCTTTACCTCAGAATGTGAAATGATAATTAATATCTGTACTACTTATGGTCAGGACAAGCATGGAACTGATCTAGAGTTATAAAGTAGGGAACTAGTGAAAGCATGTTTTCAATAAAGTCAAAACTAAAATCAAACAATCTATTGGCCAGATATCTGATTATATTTATGTCAAGAGGGGATCACCTCTCCCCAGGTGCTAGATGATATCTGTAGTGAGGGTAGAACGCTTATTCTTCTCAAAAGCAGCCAATGCAGCCTTTCTCAGAAGTGCAGAAGCAGCAATACAGCCCAAAATCATAGGATTTTTGTATCTAAACAAAAATAAGGAGTAGAGTGCTGAGTGAGAGAAGATTCATCATTCTCAAAATGCAATTTGAGATATGATAGAATAAGGTAGAGAAATCACCTTTCATCCAGGAATCCCTCCAAACTCTTTGCTTTGTGTTGCACCCAAGACAAAAAAACTGCAACGCTATATAATTTTAGATATATGTTATCAAAAAACAAAAAGCTACAAACGAAATATTCTCAAATATAAAGAGAGTATAACTTGGAAAAAATATTGGCTATAACTATACTTTGCTAATCTTCTAATAACTAGGATCTGGCACACAGTATGACAAGAAATGAATAAGGAACAAAGTTGCCCTCATCCTCCCCTTAATGCCAAAGGATGCCACTAGATAAGAACAAAGAAGCAGCAAAGTAAGAATATACCTTCCTGAAAGAATGTCACCTTGACCACCACAACGTCGGGGAGAACCATAAAGGCTAACAGTGTGAACTAAAAAAACAGAAAAAAAACTTGCACAATTATGTAATTACATAATTACATAGGTAACCCTTTATAGGACATTAATTCATAACGAGTATGAACTTTTTTATTAGATCAGCTAATAGTAAGCACTATCCATTAAAATGTAAGAAAATAGTAATCGTAGCAATTCAACCAAAACCTGCTTCACCATCGCCGATAAGGTCAACTTTCCCTTTACGTAATACAGTTACACCACCAATGCTGATATTCAAAGGTACAATCAATTTCTTTTATGAAAAGAATTAGCCATTGAAGAAGCTAAAATGAGTGAAAATAAAATACCTCTTTGCAAGAGATAGAAGCTGTCCAGGTGAGTCTTCATCATTTACTTCAGAATCCTGCACGTTCTTTACCAGGCGCTTGTACTTATTCACATTTGGAGTTAAGACAGCAAGAGGATACCCTCTAACTAAATCCAGGTCATTAGTTACAAGAAACAAGCCATCCTGAACATCAAATGCATACATATTTAAATGACTTTACAAAGACAGTATTCGCCATAATAGCAAGTGTTGGGTTGTCCCTCCTCTGTAAATACATGAACTTACAACCCTATTTTGGGTAAAAACCAAGATTTTCCAGATTTGGTTAGTTGAAAGGGATAAAAGCAACGTACGACGTTTTTCTTCTTTGGTTTTTTCTGATTTTTGGGTTTTGGAGAAAAATTACTGCAAAGGGAGAAAGAAAATTGTGTGGATTGAAGAAAGGTGAATACTTTGTTGAAATTGGCTTGCAATCGTCAATAGTAACTTCGCCAAGTTCTTAATCTGTAATATTCTTCCTTTATTTTCTACGACTTTATACCAAATTTGTAGAAAGTCAGTAAATTGGTATTGGGAGTTTGTTCTCCTGTGGATTTATTACTGTATCAAAATTGTGATATAGTGAATTCGATCTAGTCGTTTGCCCTGTGGTTTTTCTCTCAAATTTGAGGTTTTCCACGTAAAATTATCTTGTCGTCTTTCTCTATTTGCTTGGTACTTTTCATTCTTATACGTTGAAATAAAGGGACGTTGTATTTGATTTGTTTGATTAATCCCAGCAGCAAGAAATCATTCTTGTTGAAAGTACAAACCCCATCAGTCACAGTTGGGACATTTGACTGTTTGGCACATTTGACGACTGAACTGTACACAGTCCTGGTAAAAGCGCGAGAAATTTTCAGGATTCGGGTTTGCAAAATAGAAGATCAAATTCCATCTTATAAAAGCAAACCAGAAGGAATGGATCTCGCCCCCAGCCCTGGCCCAATAACAAGACAATCAAACCTTTCCATCCATTTGGAAACTTCATGAAGAACTTTGTCCCCAACTGAGACTTTCTCATCGTCTCTAAATGAAATACTTCACATTAAATATACATGAGCAACAAAGCAACATAAGAGTAAAATATATTTCGATCAGTTTATATCACCTTACACTATACGATTCTTCTAGAAACGGGTGGACAATCAATTCGGGGCCGTATCCTTTAATAACTGTTGCAGCATCTTTTGTACAGAAAACATGAGATAGATCTGCACCCTGTACTAAATATAATAGCCAATCACCGACATGAGGTTTAAAAACATCATTTGAACACTGTGTTGTGGACAAAGCAGAGGCACTGACAATTCTCAAGGCTGAGATAGCAGCAAAATATGGAGCACCAGTATATTCACGACAGCCGCCAATAACGGCAACCTTGCCTACACAAGAAACCATCAAGTTACCTTTCTCACATGGTTGCATAGTTTACAATCGATGGATCACATAAAATGTTCCAATTGCGAATAAATCACCATCTGACCCTGCCCATAATGTTGTAACTGATGATGCTTACTGTCTATTGAACTATAAACTACTAATGAAGAAAAGGTTGGAATCGGAGAGCACACCACATTTACCTGCCCGGCCTTTTATGCAGCTTTGGATCAAGAGAAGGAGTGATTACCCTCTAAATGCTCATAGCATCAGCTTCCAAAGAAGAACCTGACAACAATTTCGCATCAAACATCCTCTCCTTGTGTGGGTGACAGTGTGGTCCTTTAAGACACCTAATGATCAAAAGCTGCCTCCTAAGAACGGAAGAGACACCCGACATACAACCCTGTGTGAAAATTGAGCAATTAAAGGAAGCGTAAAATTCCCCTAAAACAAGGATTTGTAAATTTTGCCTAGACCAGGTTGGAGACAATAAATCGATCTAGTACATATCACAATGGTGATCAAAACAATGATAAAATTCACAAGCTTGGACTTGGAGTAAAGCTTATAACAACTCAACAATTTATGCCCCTGATCCATTTGCAGCACAACCACTCCACTGTCATCTCATAAAGTGCTCCACCCTGCTCAAACCAGGTATGGGCCAGGATAATTCCTCAATCAAGAAAATTATAAATAATGAAGGAACTCAAATAAGTCTTAATATACCTGCTAACTTACTACTTTTACAAGTAAACTATACTTGCGTGGTGAATGAATACCCAAAGAACATTAATAAACAATGCTTGCATCACATTTGATTGAAAATCAACTCCCGTGTCACCTTAGATAGAAAATCACCTCTTGTATCACACTATCACTTATGCAAAAACTTCTTAGAATACACTTGGAGTTGACAAGTATCTAATGTGAGTCATTAGTAATTACCACCATCTTTGTTACGTGTCTATTACCTAATTACTAGTATCAAATGCTAATCGCTACTTTCTGCAAAGTGGGCTACACTAATTATTCATTATCACCATACCTAGCCTCTAATTATCATTAATACTTCTCCTCCTCCTCCTCCTCCTCCTCCTCCTCCTTCTCCTTCTTCTTGTTCTACTTCTACCTGATAGCCAAAGGGTCTTGGAACATAAGCCCCCCCATCTCTTTTAATACTCCAAAGAAACTGGATCACCACTCGTTAAATCAATCTACCATGCTATGTACATTGTAAGTTTTGCTACATTTCCAATTTTGTAATTGAGACCGAGCCTACTGTCCTTATGTAACTCCCACCTGTTACTTATCAGATACTAATTCAAATAGTTCCTGCAAGACCAATCATGAGAGCATCAATTTGGGTCATCTCTTCTAAGGAAACCCAAGCAGATTGATCACTTTAGATATGTTAGCATCACAATCTATCTATTACTATTTTGTAAAACCAATCAAGGGTGCTGAAACAAGGCCCTCTATTTCTTCCTCGTCCCCTTCCAACAAAACTGTTCAATACTTTTCCATCTCCTTCTAGTGCCATAGTTTAATACATCAATCACACATGCATGCATGGAAATCCTACTAAAACTTGGAAAACAGAGACTTGAAACCAGGTTTCGTTACACAAGTTAGAACCGCTTAATTTGTAGTTAATTGTATTATTTTTTCAATTAGCTTATGTTAAAATTTTAATTGACAATTAAATTATTTTAATCGACTATAACATTAATAAATTAACCTTCATAATTATTTTTATTAAATCTATTTATCACAATATTTTATCTAATTTTTTAAACAAAATTTAGTATCAAATTTCGAGGTCATTTTAAGACTCCAAAGAAATCGAGGAATGACTCTATACTAGTAGTGAATTTTTATTTTTATTTTATGAAGAAATAACATGTATGTGTTAAAAAAATGTATATCTTTGTGAGGTCTTAAAAATCGTGTAATTCCAATTTTAAATCCTGAAACAGAAATTATTTTAACTTTTAAAAAACAAGTGTCTCGCTAGAGCCACCACAAATCCAAATAAAAAAAGTGCTAATAATAGCAACTTATTTTAGTGATGTTCAACCATTAATTTTTATATATATTGTAATTATATATTGAGTATACACCAGTTAAATCTTTATCAATTTCACCGACTCTCCTTCAAGTCAACTAATGAACCCTAGAAAACTGTCTTTGAGCCCAACAACGTAACCACAATTATTTTAATCATGGGCCAACAAACACATATGATTAGTGGGCCACTTATGGGCTTCCCCTGGAATCACGGGAAGTGGGCCGTATTTTATTAGGCCCAATAATTGATCCACAACAACCGTCCACGTGGGTTGGATTGAAATCCGCACATGCGGTCCCACGTTGGCCATGTGAGATTCCATGTCTCCATGCTTATGACCTAAATGGATATTTTTAAATAAAAAATGCAAGCTTCTGAAAAAAATATACAATAAAAAGAAAAAAAATTGAAGAGGAAAATAAATATTTGGCTGGAATCCATATTTTTTTACTTTCAAAAAATATTTTTACTTGGATGTATAATTAAATTAATAAATAAATAGCAAAAGGCATTATTTGTAGTGAATACTTTCTATTATAATAAACATTGTGTTTGAGGAAATTAAAGCAGGAATACTTTTTATAAGCTAAAGCATGACTGATGGTTTAATCGTTAGGTCTTAGCGCATCCCGGAATGTTCAATTCTTAAATAATGTTTTCTTTTTTTCCAGTCTAAATTGACGAGTCCAAACAATCCAAACAAACGAAATGCCATATATTTTTTCTCAGCAGAAAAAAATGATTAATTGTGCTTTGGTAGGCGAATGAGATAATTATCATGTATCCAAACTATTTGTAAATATTAAAGGTAACAGATATTATATACATTAAAATTTAGAAAACTTTAAGGATTAATGGAGCGGCCAGACTTCGGTATGAGTGTTAAAATCTTCTAAGCCCATAATTATTTCTCCAAAGTCCAAACTATTCTATCTACTTTGTAATATTGAATCTCAAGGAATATTATAGACACAAATATTTAAGGAATTTTTTTCCAATAAATATTTAAGGATTACAATGCTAACCAAGGCGACCCAGAAACAATGGAAGTTCACATTTGGCACGCCAGGTGGTTTTGGTGACAGATCACAAGAGCTCCATTTTTCACATTAAACGGAAATATCTCAGCAAGAAGTTGGTCGTCCACGTAACAAATACAAAGAGAGAGCTTCCTTAATCAATAAGAACAAGCAAATCAAAGTCTGCCCATCACAACTAATCATCACGTATGAGGCTTTTTTCCTGAGCATGCCCGGTGCCCATCAACCTCAGTCATCAACATTTGTCTAAGCTGCCATAAATCAAACTTTCCCCAAGTCAATCCCACCCACACTTGCCTTCAACGCCCAAATTGATTAAACACCGGCATGCGCTTGGATGCTTCATAAACACTAATTTAAGCACATCAACCATTAGATTTAGGCCAACCAGCTTCCCTTAATTACTTAAGCAGCAGGGTTGTTGAGGGTCTCTTCCTTGAATGGCTCAACTGCATTCGCCAAGTGACCAAACAATGGGAAACGGGTCCAAAGTCAGATTTTGAGAGAACAAGACAATGATACAGATATGGGTGCATGTGTCTCCATACATTCTTCTTGGTCCTCAAGCTCAAACAAAAACAAAAAAGCAGTACTTGGTTTGGGATAAGGTGGTGCTCATTTTGACTGGCCAGGATTAGAATTCCAACTAATCCAACGAAGAGCCTTGTCCCAAGTTTTTGTCTTCTCCGACACCATCTAAACACGGTTTTGACACTTGGGTGTTTCTGTTAAATTAAGAGCACTAAGAGCACTTTTTCTTCTGTCTGTGAAACTTGGGAGGAGCTAATTGGTGGGCGTTCTTTCAATGTTTTTGGCAGGAATAAAGTAATGCAGTCAAGAACTGGGCTCGACTATGGTCGTCACCTGGACAATCTGGGGCTGTGTTTGAAGTTTCCTTATTTTCTTTTGTTTTTGTCTCTATTATCACTTTTCTTTCTGAGACGTTAAACTTGGGAGCAGTGGATTGGTCAGAATTTTTTACTAATTGATGTCAAGAATAAAACTGTTCATAGTCAACGCGATGTGAAAGCACCTTTTTTTCATTATCTTTGTTTTTTATAATGGTTATTATAGACAAGGTCGGCCCGAAGAAAATGATTTTTTTAAATGATTTTTTAGATCCCATTTTTACGCGGTTCATAACAATTTATAGGTACAAAAAAATGCACATAAGTAATGAGGTTAGTATGCTTATTCTCATTAGTTAAATAACCAAATCTGATGTCAAAACTCCATACAATTATCAATAGTTCTGCATCTTCAAATTACACGATTATAAATCTTTTTATCTTTATTTCGTCCCTAATAAAATACAAATATGCAGACAAAATTTGGTGGCAAAAAATACTAAACCAGCCCATTGACCAAATAAAAAATTTACAATATAAAAAGAACTACAAATCACTAGTACAACATAATTACCTAAGTCATGTGATATGCGTAAATAATAACTATATCGAGTTTAAGAACATGTTTAATGTCCAGTGTTATACTTGTATCAATAAACTATATAGATGAGTTTCATGGTAATATAGCAGAGGCAGGCAATGAGACTAATGTAAATTATACTCAAGGTCAAGCTGCAAGTATCGATAATAAGACTTAAAACAAATTGAAATATTATAATATTTCCTGGTAGTGTGGCAGGGAATTTAAAATTTCATATGTTGAATAAAATTTTGTATTTTGATTTTTCCGGACATTTGGACATTTCTTGTATTTTCACAAGATTCACAACTCATAACAATCGGAATGATCCACCATTTTATACTAATTAATGAAATTAACTAATCAGGTGTACACTCAAGGGTTCACTCCAGTGGTCGGCCGACCATTGAAATTGGTCTCCATCACAACCACTTAGTGGCCCTGATGATGGTGTTTGTTTTATTTTATTTTGTTTTTTTTTCAAATATACTGCTAAAATGTCCTTTTTTTCTAGTGTTCTATATTTTGTTATATATGTCCTATAAAATGAAAGGTGGTCATCCTTATCCAAACATATAATCCAGCTAGTTTTGTTTGATGGACCAAAAAAGGTCTTTTTTGTGATGTTGAGAAAGATATATTTTTTTGACTGAAAATGAAATTTTATGGAATGAATGCAACATTTTAAACGTCTATTTCTTGTCTACGAAAATATTAAAACGAGTTTAATAATTTTTAAATAACTATTTATTAATTTTTATAAGTTCCCTATTTGGAAAATTCTCATTACACATATGTGGCTCTAAAATGGGGACTAATGATCTTCTAATGTAGTTATTAGTGTTTCTAGAAAGAATTATGTGTCTGCCTAAACTTAATATTTGTTTTGACAAGCAGAACATATCGAAGCAAAATCTCATCAACTCCTAGAAGTTTGCATGTCGCCTAACGAGCTTATCCCGAGCAACCTTTTCCCTTAAAAATTGTCCACATCTTATTGGCTTCCTGTCATTTTAGATTTGATAGGTATGGTAAAATTCATGGTATTAAAACATATACATGTAAACGACAGGTAAACTCTTTCTAGCATCATCGGACATATATGACAATTTAAAGAAATGAATTTTTTTATAAAGAAGCATAAAGTTAGTGATAATACGTTTTTCAAGTGAAAATAAATTTATAACATTTAAACAACATTTTTTCTGACGTTTGAATGCAGTAAAATAATTGTCATTCATATTCTTATATATGTATAAAATGAATAATCTATAAATTATATTTTTCTATATAAAAAATCTTCAAATATTTAACATAAAAATAAGTGAATTGTGCCTATTGTTCTTTCTAAAATTTATCTTTCTTTCCCAAAAATTATTTTATTCAAACAAAACAATACTTGCATCATCTAGCCGACCCGAATATTTTTCTTTTTTTTCGTGTTTTTTTAAAAAAATACACTGCAAATACTTTATCTTATCTCGGTCACACAAAATATACAAAAATGTAAACATTTTTTTTCAAAAATATATTTATTTGTGATATCAAACCAAAAAATAGATAGACTAAATAATTGCATGCCATACACATGTTGTTACGTGTTCATCTGAGGCACAAGACGTCCACATCATGGAGAAAAACCCATGCACATGAATTCTCTTCCTACCCAGCCGTGTATATATAAATCCCAACCATGCTGGATAGAAAGGTAAGTCCACTTCCCGCAAAGACAGAGAACAGAGAGATCAACAAAGAAGAAGAAGAAGATGGTACCAGCTTACTCACCTTCCAACTCCATGACCAACCAAGAAGAGGAGCTCAATCTCCCATCTTTCCTAATGGAGCAGCCGAGTCTGGATTCATGGTTGAAGGAGGAGGAGGGGAAGAAGGAGGTGAAGAAGGAGAAGAAGCAGGTGCTGCTGGAGGGGTATGTAGAGACAGGGGAAGCAGGGGAGGAGGAGGAAGGGGTGAAGAGCATGGGTAGGGCCAAGAGCCTCACCGGTGACGACCTGGACGAGCTCAAGGGCTGCTTGGACCTTGGGTTTGGGTTTAGCTATGAGGAGATCCCCGAGCTCTGCAACACCTTACCGGCCCTCGAGCTCTGCTACTCCATGAGCCAGCGGTTCTTGGATGAGCAGCAGCAGAGAGGCGGTGAGGTGGCTCCGGCGGCTTCTCCCCAGATGTGTTATTCGGCTTCCAGTTCTGGCCCCATCGCCAGTTGGAGGATTTCTGGTCCTGGTATGTGTTTGATGTTTTGTTCTTTGCGTGTTTTTTATGTTTTGGATCATAACCCAGTTGACGGTTGGATGCTTTTTGGTACTGAAAAATTGTTTAGATTGATTCTTAATTGCTTGATGTTTTGCTGATTTTTAGCTCACCTTTTCATTCCTGGTAGGAAGTGTATAATCAGATGTTTATGAGGGATTTTGCTTCTAGTGGTCATTAGCTCTTCTTGTCATTACAACACTCACATATTCAATATGGTTTATGCTTCTTTTTTGTGTCTTGGTTGTTGGATCATAAACCAGTTGAAAGTTGGATGCTTATTTTGCCTAAGAGATGACTAGGTGGAGTTTTGATTGCTTGATGCTGTTGATGCTTAGCTATTCATTGTTTTTTAGTAGAAAGTCTATAATAACCATTTATGATTTTTATGGAGGTTTAGCATGTTACAAAGTCACATATTCAATATGGATTATATTATGTGTTCTTGATTAGTTCCTGGGATCTAGATTTCTTAATAATCTGAGTTGGTTTTTCTTATGGGTCAATGTTGTTTTTCCAGGTGATCATCCTGACGATGTCAAAGCAAGGCTGAAATTTTGGGCTCAAGCTGTGGCTTGCACTGTTAGGCTATGCAACTGATGCACAAGCCAGTGGGATTCCCTGGCCCTGTGGTGAAATGGATCCGAGCATTTTGATTGTTATTTGTAAGCTGATCATATGATAGTTCAAGGCTGTTTTTTGTAGAGTGACTTCTGTTGTAACGCCTCTGATCGTACTGATTTGATGAGTTCATCACAATTCTTTTTCTGGAGAATTGAAATGACAGTCTTTTGTTGATGGTGTTACGGAAGCAGCTAAAACAAAATGACCCAAAGAAGAGAGATTAACCAGTTGGGCTCACTGCCGGATTTGACATTATATTGTCTTTGAGATGTGTATGTACAAATGAAATTATGTATTATTTAGTAGAGTATTGTGAATAAAGTCTGCCCTTCTTCAACATCTTCACGCCTGATTTAGTTTGTTCAGGTCTTCGTTTTGCACAGGTTCTCTGTGATGTCTCAACATGGGTTGATTGATTTTTTTATGAAATTGTGGGGATAGCAGTCTGTTCAGTCTGATATTCGGAAAATGTAAACAAAATTTTGTGGGTGGTTTCACATGCTTCCCATTGTCATCATCTTTAGCTACAGTAACAGCAAGAACGTAGCAGTCCCCAGATTCCGGAAGTTGGAAGAAGAAATGAATGAGGACATGAAAAAAGAAAGGTGGCTTAGCAATGCTCTTTGCAACACATCACTCTTTTTGGGTTTGGATGGCAGAAAGGCAAAAACAGATGGCGCCGAAGCGTTGTCTGGGTGTAAAGTTCACCATTTTAATGAATTCTGCCAAAGGCCAACGCTCTTCTCTGTGGCCAAGATTCCACTGTGACAGAAGCACCAGCTTTTTGCTTTGAACGTATACTGCTCTTCTCTCGACAACGTTGAAGAGCTTGAGCTGGACTTGTCGGCAATAATTTGTCCTCACATTAACCCCTTGAGGTGCGTATTTTTATTTAAGAATCACTAGAGACCAATCCTACATGATCTCTGTAAAATGTTCCTTAAAATTGCTCCGGCTTTGCTATTTTCATCTATTTGACATCAACAATTTTATGGTATACTCATTTTTCATATCTGTCAGACCATTGTTGACAAAATCTAATAAACGAATTTATCCATGATTATTATTCTTTTTAGAAAGATCATGTATTTTTTGTAAATTACCTTTAATATCCTAGTTTAGGACGGTTCCATGTTCGATTTAATTTTATATTTAAACTTAAAAAAATTTAATTCAAAAGTTAACTCAATATTAAATAAGTTGGGCCTAAACTTATATATATACAATATGACTCAATTTAAAGCTTGATACTTTATACATAAGAAAATGATATTTGACAATTTTTATTTTAAATTATTAAATATCATTATATGATATCAAATTTAAATAAATATATCCATGATTAGATTATATTTTATGCATACTTATATTAAACATAAGATATTTTAATTAAAAATTAAATTTTAATATAAATTATATAAAATAGTATCAATAAATATAAATTAAGCTGGCTCAACCTTGAATCAACTCGAATACTTATTAACTCAATTCGAACTCTGAAATAAAACAAACTAAATTTGAGCTAAACAAAACTTGACTTAACTCATTTGACGAACAACCATAAATTCCCAAGTATTATACTAGTACCAATATGAAAGAGGCAAGTCAGAGTCCAAAATACATCTTTCCTAATTATAAGGTGAAAGACATGTTGATTGGTTAATTCCCTATCACTGACCTTTGGTTACCATGGTTTTAGCATGTCTTTGTTGTTTATTGATTGTAGTCATTGGTGGTGGAATCTTGAGCTTTAGTTGTGTAAATTTACAAAATTGTTGTTTTGTTTATTGTTGGCCAAGGAGCAAAGGGGTTAATGTGAGAGTACTGTGAAACAATATAAATCGTTTGATTTTGTGATTATGGTTAAAGAGTGAAAACCTTACAGCTAATACTGGTGTAAAACTCAATTTACTTTGACCAAATCACATAATCATTAAATATATTTATGACCATTTTGTTTCTTCAAGAATAATCGATTATTTTATTCTATATTTATCTAGTCATTTATCGTGTACCTTCTGACAGATTATTTTTCATGGGTAAATGCTATCGGGATAAAGAGACTACAAAACTTATATATATATATATATATATATATATATATATATATATATATTTGCAATAATACAAATTTCATTTAAATAAATATTATGTGACACTGAAAATATTTATTTAACTATAATAAAAGCTTTAAATAATATTAATGTGTCAAATTGAAATCTGTCACTAGTTAAATTTTATTTTGTGTTGACATTATTTATAAAATTAATTTATTTATATCAATATTGCTTTTGTCGACATCCTCCATAAATATAAAGTTGTTCAGAATGATTTTAAAAATCCTGGTTGATACTGACATAATTTTTAACTATAAATGATTGTCGTATCCTAAATTTTAATGTAATAATGATGAACATCCAATTTGAAAATAACAATCCACATTTTTAATTTTTAGATTTCAAATATCAAATATCTTATTAATTTTAAATAAAGCAAAAAAAGGAAATAAAATGAACCAAAAGAAAATTAAATAAAATGTTGTTGTTGAGGAAATATAATTTAGTGATTGTCAATAGAGGTGAGCATAGTTTAGTTTGGTGTAACCGACCAAACCAACTAAACCAAACTTATTATGATAGTCGGTTCAGTACTAGTTTGGTTTTGTTATTGCTTAGTTGAAACAAAAAACCAGCCAAACTTAGTTTGGCCACTTCAGTTGATTATCTGTTGAAACCAATCAAATAACATAAACCAATAAATAAAAATATTATTCACATCACTTTCTTCACTTTCTTCTTCAACATTAAACATGTGTCTTTATGTATTTATAGTCATCATGCTATATATTAAAAGTTTATAAAATTATTATTTTGATTCAATTTATTGTCAATAATTTATTTATTGAAAATGGCAGTTTAATATATTATACATTGTTTACATATTATATAATATCCCAAATTACAACATTATAGATGTAACGTTTTATAATAAGTTTGTAATTATACCTAAATGTATACTAATAATTTTTATTTCATAAACAAAACTTAAGAATAATTAAAGTGAATACTAAAGAATGAATGTTATTAATGATAGGAAGTATTTTTTATTATTTTGGTACCAAATTAACTCTGTTTGGTCAATTTGATTATCATTTATAATTTATTTTTATTTGGTTAACCAAATTACTTCAATTCAGTTAATCATATAAGTGGTTCAGTTTAGTTTTATCCTATCAAAACCGACCAAATGGGGAGCCTTAGTTATCATAATAAGTATGTTATTATTCTATACAAGAACCAACAAGTGATTATTTATATTTCTTTAAAATTGCTTTTATGTTTTCATAAATTAAAGTAAATTGTTTTAAAATAATTTAAAATGATTATCTATAACATATTATACATGAAAATAATATTAATTAATATGTAAAAATAGTAATTAGTGTTATATATAATTTTTTAAAAATTATAACTCCAATTTTTTATGGAAAGCAATATGATCATAAATGCATATTATTTGCATTTAATAAATTATATATTCTAAAAGTATGACGTAAAAAATAATTATCTTATCGTATATAATTTTTTTAATGTTTTTTTCTAATTTTTTGAAACCTTAATTTTTTTAAAAAATACATTAGTATGTAGCCAACTTTAGACTTTAGCTTTGGAGATTTGAATCTCTCTTTTTTGAAAGTACTGTCAACAAAATTTTAGGTGGCCAATTCTAATTAGATGCTGCTTTTTTAAATTAAAAATTGTTATTGTGAAAAAAAATATATATTGACTAATCTCAAGTCAGATCAAATCTAGTCATGGTTGAGTTTTTTAAAAACTAGTGTAATTACTATATTTTTGCTAATTTAAAATAATCAGATTGACTTCTTATTTATCCAAACCAAGATAATACTGTAGGCATAATTTTAACCTATTGAGTAATTTTACAAAACTTTCCCACTAGTCAGTAATTCAAAAAACTAGTGAAGTGATAATCTTTAATAAGAAAGAACTCTGTTTTCGCTTTTATTTTTTTCTGAAAACAAAAGAATATATCTTGTTCGTATATACAATTAGAAATCCAAGGACGTAGTCATGGTAAAATTTCTACCTTGTATAACCTTAGAAACCCAAAAAATAGTGAAGATTAAATGTATTTAATCGGAAATGATAAAATAATACAAAAATTACTTATCCCGTGCAGCAAAAAAAATCCTCCAGACTAGATAAAATTACAATTTAGAAATTATCTAATTTCTATAAAATAAACAAGACAAGCTATCTCACACGACGTTGTTGAAATTGTATTGTAACATATATAAATAATATTTCTCGTTCTAATGATAGATTATATATATATATATATAGTGAGAAGATATCTACAAATAATAAAATCTTTTAGCTGATAATTTTTTATGGGAAAGTTGCTGCTTTTAAGAGAAATGTAATCTTTTATTAATAAATAAAAATTAAATAATAATTTCTAACAAATAGAAACAGCCATCATCATAAGAGCAAATTGAAATTTCTTCGGGTGGGTGGATATTTATATTTCAGTGGCATAGTCATTAAATAAGTGGTAAAAAAATATATTTTGGTGATTTTAAAATAATGCATCTTTGTCTCAAAAAATTGTAATTTTTTTTAAAATACCCACAAATAATTTCTAACAAATAGAAACAGCCATCGTATAAGAGCAAATT
This sequence comes from Piper betle, assembly GCA_033002965.1. Taxonomy (NCBI): domain Eukaryota; kingdom Viridiplantae; phylum Streptophyta; class Magnoliopsida; order Piperales; family Piperaceae; genus Piper; species Piper betle. Next base: position 14,709 of record JAURVB010007913.1, on the reverse strand, counting down.
GAAATTTCTTTGGGTGGGAGATGATATTTCAGTGGCATAGTCATTAATAAAGCGGTAAAAAAATATATTTTGGTGATTTTAAAATGATGCATCTTTGTCTCAAAAAATTTGTAACTTTTTTTTTAAAATACCCACAAACATGGTGGCACCATTCAATATTAGTATCGTAGGAGATTTGCGCTCTATTAAGCCTATTCTTATATTTTTTTAGTATAATAGCAAAGACGTGGACATGGTTTTGCCCCTGAATCTGCATGCATAGCTTCCTTTGTTTTCAGCCCGATGCCTTTGTTGGTTTCTTGATCTCGCCTAATTCCCCAGCTCGGTCCTGATCTGCATGGCGCCCACTCCACATCAGGCACTAACAATAATGAAAGCTTATTGGAATGTTTTCCTGGATTGGAAGATTTCTTTTATGCATGTATTGCTAGAGAGTAACATTACTTGCACGGCTAAGTCTTCCCCGTTTTCTTGGTTGGTTTCTTGATATCGCCTTCGCCAACTCGGTCCTTTGTTTGACGCACACAGCATATCAAGCACCGGCAACAAAAGCTTCTCGGATTAATGTTCTTCGCGACTGATAAGAGTGTTTTTTCACGGGCCGGGGCTACGTATCTGATTCTGAGAGTGAGCAACTCAAAGCCTCCCAGCTAACCATACATCCATCAAAATTAATCTTATCAACATATTTTTTTTATTCGACACTTTATGAACGAATAATACCCAGTCATATATATATATAATATGTTTATGTACTGGTGCTAAAAGAAAATAAAAATAGGATAATAATAATAACCTGCAGTAACAACAATCCACTTAATCAAATTCTAATTAATGTGATTACTTATTATCTTATCCTAAACTAATCAGTAAGTGGCTATCAACCACAATCACCATTCATTAATCAACATTTGTCTAAGCTTTTTTTTCCCAAGTAACATCTGTGTAAGTTGCCACAATCCCACCCCATACTACTTGCCTTCAACACCAGCATGTTAGACGAGGAGTATGATTACGAGCCACTGACCATCGACCCTTGGATTCATGATCCATGTGATGTTCTGTGCCTACCAGGGTGCCGAATACACCCCCTCTGTTCTTCCTGGATTGAACTCCCTCTCAGGGTGACCTGACTTGGGGGATTTCTTGGAGTTTGAATTAGCTTAGTATATTTATGTAGCTTTTTTGTATTTTTATTGTCGAATTCTTTATGAGATTGTAAAAAACAATGAGATCATTTGACTAAACACAATTTATACGCAACAATATTCTATGCATTCGTTAATATTAACTAGGTAAAATATCGCGTCATATATTATTTATATTATATATTAATTTTAATTTTATAAATAAAATTTTATTGAATAATAAGATAGACTATAATAATCTAATAACCTAAGATATAAATTTTGGTTGATTTTAAAAATATATTATCTCAATTAAACAAGAGATAAATTATAATATTTATTTTATTTTTTATTTTTATTGTGCTTTGATGGGTTAAACCTCCTATTTTTAATCGGCGGGCAATATCACATTTCTTATTTATTAATAAGAGTATATATTTAATATCATCATACTTGGCCAAGGGCAAATATTAACTTAATATTTTGTACAATAATTTACCGCAAGGCTATCTCAGAAATAAAACTATTTCATCCTACTTGTTATTTGGGAGTTTCTATGTTTACGTGATTACCACATTCATCTGCAACTTAACAAAGACAAATGAACGAGTTAAATGCGAACTTCATCCATGTGTTAGATGATTTTTCTCCTTCCACATAATATCCACAGGGCATTGGAAACCGGTAATATTATACATGACAACAAATTTTGGACAATCAGATGCCTTTCCGGCACCAGCTTCTTCCGTCAGGACCGGCAATACTCAAGCATTAGAAATGTCGTATAACTTACTAACTAAATGCACATACTTGGCATTTACAGAACATGCATGAGTTATATACATCAAATCAAATATACAACAAAATAAAGTCTAGTATCAAAACGGGGAAAGATGAATTCTCTCATTCATCTGGGGAATGTCTGCAGCTGGTTGCCCAAAATAATTAACTAAAACAATAACAGTGGGAGAGGCTTGTAATCAATCATCTAAGCAAGTAGTAGAATCAAGATGATTCCACTTTGATCGACTTGGGTTTTCTTCCTTTTGATACGGGGCTAGGGCTCTCCATGAAAGCGGATGGGCATAAATGGTTGATAGTACACTGACCACACTTGGGTCTTAAAGGAGTGCAAACAGTTTGTCCAAACCCGACCTTCATAGCCGAAAAAAATACAAAAAACATATCAATCAGATAATCTCAGTCTCCATACGCAAGCTCCTATAAAATTGTATATATACAAGATCATTTTCAATCTGTAGAACATGAACACATTCAGATGTATGCTAAGCTCAAGAGTGATAAGATGCACATCTCGATACAAAAAGGACAACACAGCACAAGAACGGTGATCTTTTCATATGGACATATGCATGCTTTTTTTAGTAGGATTTTCCGACAACTAAAACCTGTGACCTTTCAATCACAAATAGAGAATCTTAATGTTGTTTGCCATCTGGGTTGCCTTCTTAATGGGCATTTAATGATGAAAATAAATAAACATTCTATGTCATCATAAACAATGTAATGTAGTACATATATTGTCCAAGCTGAACTCTGCCGAGTAAACTGCCATGAACAAAAAGGTAACTATCCAAATGCCAATCACAATGTGTGGGAAAATGAGAAAAGAAAAATAATTAAGAAAATATTGATGGTTAAAAATCACAATTCACTAAACCAACATAAGATGAGATTATAATTTGAAAGAAAAAGAACAAGAAAAAGAAAAAGAAAAGACAAGAAAAGCCAGCTATTCGTACCAGCAATGGGTTGATTGGGTCCCATTCTTCCTTTGGAAGCCATGTCTGCAGTGATATTCTTGTTTCCTCAGGCGATGAAGTTTTCTTGAAAAGATGAAGAAGAAGTCAATACTTATTTAATAAGAATCACCAAACAAAATATTTCATTAGCCTAGAACAAAATGGCAACAATTACAAAGAGCTGAATCCAAGAACTGTAACTTATTTAACTTCAACAACACGCTGGAAATTTTGACACTGTTTTGGCTAAAGTTAAACCTGTCTTCTATACAAAATATGTGAACAAAAGAAAATGCAAGCTGGGCTTGGGTCAATGCCTAACGTAAACAGAGCTTTAGAAACTAAAACTGGACAGCACGGACCTCACTTGAATTTTTCCATATTTAATTATCATAAATTTAACGCCGCTACCATTTTGATATTATTTTTTCCTAAAAGAAAATTCCATATTATAAGAGATAATATCTAGTACATGATATTTCAGTTCGACTTAGGACAACAAAACTTATTATTCATTGCTAATAAGCAATTTGACCACATTGCAAATTTTATGCTCCTGGAGTCTTTGTAAGGGATAGAAACATTGCTGAAATTAATAAAGAGAATATAAGAATTATAATTCCATCATATTCATGTAACATAATCATTACCTGTTTTGTCCCAGGACGGCATACCCACCCAAGTCTGTTTGAGATCCTATGTACATGTGTATCTACACATATACCTTGGACATTGTTCCATCCAACATTCATGACCTACCGCATGTAAGGGTTAAAAAAATTCAGAATAGGAAATCCTGCATGACAAAATATAGCAAAACCAATAACTACCAAGTGTGCCATTTTAGGACCAATTCCTGGGAGTGCAAGTAACTCCTCTAAAGAACTTGGGATGTCACCATCATACTTTCTAAGACAGATGTCTGCAACTTTCTTTAAGTAGACTGCTTTCCTCGCATAAAAACCAACCTAGTTTGACAGAAAGATTTAGATAATGAAATTAGATCAAAACCGACAAGAAAATAGTAAGCTCTACCACATACTGGATAAATTAGATTCTTTATTGTGGTTTCTTCAGCATTGACAATAGCATCTGCAGTCAATAAGCCATTCTGAAATAGCCGCTGCACTGCACCTGTTATACAAAAATTACAACTCAAATTTAAATTTTCGAATGACATTTCATCCCACAAACCATACAAATCCAAATAGTTCAAAAGTCTTTAAACTCTCCATGGTTAACTGCATCCTTGGTTTGGCTTGAGAGAAGTGAAGAAACCAAAACTGCAAACCTCCTTTCCTGATAAAAAAACCATGACATGTATTCTTACTACTTAAAAATGCTCTATAATACTGATTCTGTAGAAACTGCACCTAATATAAAGTCATACACAGAGGGAAATATATTTTAAATGGCATGTGCTGGGTTTACGAACAAAGAAGTATGCAGCAATACCTTTGGTGGAAGATAAGCACCGGCTTTCTCACATCCCATGGAATCTACAGGGGCATCTTCATCAAGCCTCATTTGACGAATGCCTTTAAGGACTTCTGTCCAATTAGCAGGTGCATCAGCTGCATAAAAATTCCATTGTTAAAACCCCAGAGGACATTTGAATAAACCAAAGCCTTTTTAAAAAAATAAACTGGCATGTAGACAGTACCATTTTCTTCCTTAGATCTTAATACCTTTACCTTTGATAGAAAGGCTATCTTCCTTTTCAACCAAAGGCAGAATGAAAGTAGAACTTGATTTACCTGCAGAACTATCTCCCTGTAAATTCATTATGTAATACAGTTTGACAGCAATAAAAACAAAATGCATGGTAGCAATCTAGAAGAGGCAGATCATATATATTTACCATAACTTCTTCATCCACTCCCTGGAGCAAAGTGTACCCTTTCCAAGAAAGTGAAGATACAATTTCAAGTATGCATTTTTTTTAAGATAAGTGCTGGGAGGCACATGGTTAATAACATTATAGGTCAATATTTGCTTATTTTTTATACCTTCCATATTCATATTTCTCCTCTGAAGTGGCTAATTAGTTTCCTATTAAAAGTCCCACAACTTTGTGGGGGAGTGGAATCATTATACCTTCCATGCAAACAACTAAAGAGGCCATTACGAGCATGATAGTAATCTCAAGTGCAACCTACCTCATGTCAATCAAAATTTGAGAACACCTATGCATATAAAAGGACACAGCCTTACTCGAAGTGGAAATGGAAGTAGTCTTCTCATATGCAAATTCCTCAATGTCTGGTAAGTTACAAGCCTGTAAGATATAATTACCCGATAAGGTACGTTTTAGTTTAATACAGCAATATTTTCCTACCATGCCCAGAAAATACACGATCATTTTGAGTAGCCATGATGAAACCCTAAAAATTAAAGCATGCTATATCAAAAGGTAAAAAGGCATTAAACTTCGTGCTCTCTATGTTATTGGTAATGTATTTGCTTAGATCATGTAAAAAAAGAGAGAGAAAGAGAAAGGATCCTCGCCACAGCACATATGAACTTTTTTTTCAGAAACTAGGACCCTGTTCATATAAACCGGTTTCCTACTCACACGAAACTCAATTTTATCATGTTCTCGTGCTTATTCTTCCTCTATCTTAGCAAGGAATATGTTCAAACATCCCCAAGAAAGTGCACCAGTACAGATGACGACTAAATGATCCTCAGAGTCAGAAAAATCTTTGTCGTAGCTAAAGGTGAAGCCCATGACCATAACAACCGGTAATGAAATTTACACACATCCTCCAATAAGATTAATCAAACACAACTTTTTCAGCAAATGAATCGACCAAAAAGCAAAAAAAGAAATCTTTCGACGCTTCACACAAGAATTAACCATAAAAAAATGATAAAAAAGAACCTGGTGAAGAGGTGGCTCCGCCGTAACAAGACGCGCCTCGTCAACAACCTCCACCTTCTTCCCGCCTCTTCTTCTCGCATACACGCGGGTCTCCCTCTCCTCGCAGCCTTCTACCAGTCCATTCCAACATCTCAACAACAACAACAAAACAGATAAAATAAAATAAAATCACCAGCTCTACCGCCACGGCCGGCCGCCGGAACCACCAAGGCCCGCTTCCGAGAGCGCCCCGTCGCCGGCATTCCTCGCCAAAACCTCGCCGTCGCCTTCGCCGCCGTCGTGCGTTGCCGTCGCCGGCGGTGGGAGGGGAGTGCAGCTCTGAGTAAGAACATAGTCGGAGGGGAAGAGATAAAAATTAAAATATTAAAAAATAAATAAAATGATTTATTGGTTGGTCTTAAATGGGTAAACGGTTGTGGATTAAGGGGGATTTGGGAAGTGATTAGCGGTTAAGGCTTGTATTATTATCTCATGGCTGCAACTCTAATAAATCAATAATCACTAATTTGATCTTGTCTTAACCAATAACCATGGGTTTGATTGTTCACATAAGTTGAAAATGTTTCACTCCTATGTTAAGAATTTCAAGTTAAGATCACTCTTATACAAGCTTACATCCTAATTAGTGGAAAAAATAAGTATACATAATAAGTAATTTAGTTCATGTAGAAGTTCATTTTATCAATTTGGTTTAATGTTTTCAAGGACGTGTTTTTTGAGCAAAATTGATAATTTTTGACTTTATTGTTTTGTTATTAAGATAATTTAGATTAAATGGTTTACAAATTGTCTTCAACATAAAATGAAATATTATGAATTTATTTTAAATAATTAAAAATAATAGAGTGTAAATCCTGTTTATTTTATGAGCTTTATAAGTCAATATTGTAATTATAAATTTTTTATTTAACAGTCTATATTAAAGTAGGGCCAAGGATTTAATGTAGCAAATGATAGAGCAAACCCGCTATAATAAATATTTAATCAGTGTCAATCATTTTAATTTGAGGAAATTAATTTAATTCTTATAATTATTTTTTAAAAATAATACTAATTAATATGATTTACACCCATCAAAAAATTATCAAAACAGGTTTGTTATAACACTTATTATAACAAATTTTACCTTGAAATAAATATTTTAAGAACTAACTATAATTACTTATTCGTAATTTGTTAACGTGGACTTTTAGATGAAAAGAATAATGGTCACGATAACATTTCAAAAATTTCATGATCATTATTTTTATTATAATTGACTAGCTTTAGTATTTTTTTTATAATTATAAGAAGTTAAAATTTGATCACAATGTTTCTATTGTACACAATAGAAACAACTATATTAAATCAAAGGGATACATTTCAAAATATAACTAATTAAAATTATTATCATCCATAACATTGGATGTTAGAAGAGTCCGCTTAAGATTCGGACACTGTCCGGATCCGTCGAATTGACGAGCATGATATCATATCTACTTACCGTGGCAGCTCGCGCCATCTCTTCCCCCATGGCGAGGACTCTTGAGGACCTCCTCGTTCACCTCTTCCTACTTCTCGTACTCCGATGTCCCCTTCCGATCTCCACAGCACGGTACACCCTCATCGAACCTCATCTCCTTCTCCTTCCTATCTCTCAATGCTATCATCTGTGGCACTTTTTTTTGTTGAAAAGTCAATGCTTTGTGTGATAAGTGCTCGTGGAATTGATTGCGTTGTTGATGATCTGTGGGTGCTATTGTTCTGTATTCATGTTCGGTTTTTAAGTTGTTTTTTTCTTCCGCACAATGTTGATGGTGGATTGATTGACGATTGAGTAGGGGTGTAATTGTGGTTCAGGAAAGGTGGATTGGCTCTGGAGAGGAGGTCGTGCAGGACGACGGTCCAAGGAAGATATCTCATTTCTGACGATGATGGTCAGTGGCTCTTGTCCAAGACGTTAGTTTGGTTAATTTAGTTTTAATTAGTTATTTTTTGTATATACTCGGCAGTGGATGGGGCATGGTGATTAAAAGAGCATTTGATTGGATTGTTGGATTGGTGTAAAACATTTTGTATGGCTATTTTTTGAGCCAAGACGTCTCCTGGGTTGCCCTTGTGTAGAGATATGATGTATTTTTTTTGTATTGCCATAAAATGGGGTTGAGGAAGGCCCGAAAGGCCGGTGATGGAGGTGGTAAGGAAATACATGAAACATTAATGATTGAGATTTTTGTAGTCTATGACATGATGAATTAGGGGGAAAGGATTTGTTATTCCTACTTAATTATGACAGGATGAAAAGAAGAAGATTTTGTCTACAATGAAAATTTCTTTTAAATGTGACTGTCAAATTTATGTTTTAATCAATTAGTGGGATTTTTGTCAGGTCATGTATGCAATGCGCTGTCACTCGACTATTCCTCCCGCTGCTGCCCAAAAACAGGAGAGCGTTATTCCTGCCGGTGAGATAAATCCATTGCAATTATGTTTTATTCTAAATAAAATAGATCTGAATGATGCCATACTGCATGCACAATCCATTCTGTAGGGGCTGCAACCTTGTTTCAAGGTGCTGCGACACATACGAATATTGTGTTTCTTGCTGCTTGAATCCAACTCGGGTATCCGTTCATAGTGTTCATTGTGGCATTCTTGTTTGACATGTATTATAGATTGCAGAACTAATATTTACATTGACCATTTTTATGTTCGTTGCAGACAAAGGAGGAGCTTGCTGTGAAAGTGAAATTAGCAAAAGCAGCCAGTGCAGGTGGGCTTCCTTGTATTTAGACCCATGTTAGTCATTGTATCTGTCTGTATTACTTAAGATTTTTCATTTTGCTGGAGCAGGCACTTATGCTAGTGTTTTTGATTTCTGTGTTGGGAGATGCAGGCATAATTCCGAAAGTGTGGTATTTTTTTTTATCTATATGCTTTTTTGGTTGTCTTATTCTTGTTCAATAGTTTAGCCATGTGGTTGGATTCAACTCTCCTTCCACAAAAAGATGGAGGATAGTTCTTTCCTCAGATTTGACCAAATATTTTTTACAGATTCATGAAAATGCTTATGGTAGTGATTTTCATCATTGCTTTTCCCCGTCATCAAATTTATCAGGCAAGCATTAACCCTGTGTCGAATGACTATTAATGTGCTTATCTTTATCAGGCTACCATTTTGACCAAATCTAATTATGGCAGGGACTACTGATACTCCTGTAGAAGCTAGATTAGCTGGAATCGATGTTGTGATTGGCAAGTGAGTAGTGTTCATTTTGATGTGTTGTGCGTTATCCATAACTCTATTCATGTCTGACAATTACCTGTATGTTTGATAGGCAAGGGGAATCCTGCAACTCAGTTTGCAAGTCCAAAGGACTATCTTGTGTTCCTAACAAGCTTGCTGTTCTGAACAGTTGTGAATAGTAAATTCCCTAACCTCTCTGTCTTCTATCCACTTCTCCCAATATTTTGCGTCAATAATGTGAAAATGTGCTATTTAGTATCTGTGATGTTTGACTCTCATACTCAAAATCTAGTTAGTTTGGAAGTGAGCATTAAGCACAAGTGATGGACAATATCAAACTTGTTTATGTTCTTGTTTGTATGTGACATTAAGCATGGATGATGTCAATCTTTTCTGTGTTATTTAACATGATGAGAATAGACAATTGATGTATGTGAATTGTCTTTTGGGATGCTAATCAATTTGTGGTGGCTCTTTATTTGTGTTTGTAAATTGTTGACTATTATAACATTTTCCCTGTTGAACGAACTGTTTGAATAAGATGTTTTTTTGTAAATTCCGGTTGGTATGATGATTTGGTTTCTCTCCATTGTTATAATAATAGTTTTTATTTTGTAGCCTGCAGAAGTTTTTGAGCTGCAAGGGAGCATGTTTAGCTAGTGTTGGGTCTGATCAACCTGCAGAAGTTGTTGATGATGCTCCCAGACATTTGGTATGTGAATATTAACTACATCAAAGCAAGTTCATGGAGTAAAATTTGAGTGTTCGTGACTAATTTTTATAGTTTATTCCAGCTGAGTGTTACCTTTATGCTTGGACCACTGTATTTTACTTGTAAACTTATTGTTTTATTTTACTCCTTTTCTGCAAACTTCATCCTGTTCTGAAACCTTTAACGGATTACTCTGTTGGTGGTTGCCATAAATATTGTTGTATTTGTGCTTCAAAATATAGAATCTAATTCATAATATCACTCCTGTGATTTTTTAAGTTCTATCTGATATTTTACTTCTAAAATAATTTTGAAAACCTGACCAATTATTTTTAGTAAGTTTTTACTTTTTTGATTTTTAGAACCCAGGAGCATGTTTGTACACAAAAACTCAAGGGATTCTGTCATGTGATGGCTTACATCAGCAAACAAGGAGACTTTGCCCCTGTGCATAGCAAGCTACGTTTGGGGCCTTTGAAAGGAAAAGGTAAGAAGACATTATTTTCACGTTTATGTTGACAGAATTACATCGTATAGATCTGGCTAAATTTAGTTGTATATACTTCATTTCCCCATAAGACGAATCTGGATTATAAGTCCTCTGTCTATGTTTGATAAAATTTAACATTTGAAATTCCTGTGTTGATGTGACATACCTTGATACTGGCTAATAATTGATTTTTGCCGTTTAAAATTCAAGTATATCATTTTTGTAATTTTTTAATTATGCGCCAATATGTATTGGAAAAGTTTCTGTCTATAGAAATATGTGGGATATGTCAAGTTGTTGACTTTTTTATCTATTCTGTAAGTGTATTAACTTATTTTGATACTCATCTCTCGCCACTTCTATTGTTTGGCCTCTTATTTGTAAAGCATGAGAAAAGATAACTGTCAATGGTACTAGAGTGGCTGAAATTGCAATTGGTGGTTGAAGCTGTTTCAACCATACAGCTGGCATGGGATTAGCTGAAATTGCAATTGGTGATTGAAGCGAAACAGAACTTATAGATGTAGAGGTGGTTTAGGAATAACTTTAGTGAATGCCTGCTGGTATGACGCTGCTGCTGGACTCATTTTCTGTTTTGGATTCTCACCATGGAATTTGTTCCCGAATTACTTTGGTATTATCCTCCCACTGATGCCGTTAAACTTTATTGACAACCAAGCTATCTATCAACTTTATTAACTTTATGATGTGAAGATTGTTTAAAGAATTTTGGCAGTTTATTGACGTTTATATTATTTGCTTAACCTTGCTTCAAAAGTGAGTGCTGAGATCATGTTTATATGATTTGCTTAACCTTGGTCCAAAATTGAGTGCTGAGATCATGCGTTCATTAATCTTTGATTGCAGTGCGTGAAAGTTTGACATCTGAGGTAACACTAAGTTATATACATATTTCCAAGTCCATACCACTTAATTCGCATATTACTCAACATGTTTTTGTTCTCTCGTAGAAGAGTTTTGAACCTTTGCAAAAAGGTGGAAGGAATTTATGCTTCTTCAATCATTTATGGTGGGGTGACAGAGTCACTAGGAACCGAGTTAGTACACACCGTGCACGGGAGTTTCTTTGAAAATTCAGGTATGATCATATTTGCTTCCGTATACTAGTACATAGGAATTATAAAAGTATCTTGGACAAATATGCTTGAACATAAAGGCTAACTTATCGTAATTGCGCATGTGGTAGTTGCACAGAGAGAAAGGTCACAAAAGATGATAAAATATATGAGAACTAAAACTAGTTTCAGGGATCATGACGCAACCTGAGCTTGAGCTACTTCATTCTTCAAGATCAATGGTGGTGAACTCCCCAAAAGAAATGTTGACGGCAGGCCATATGACAGCTGGCTTCTCCATGGGCAGCTGTGGAGGAGAAACTCCTTCACCGGGTACTTGAATGGCTAACTTCATAGTGGGCCTTTCATTGAGATTATGTTGGCAACATGCTAATCCCAGAACAAGGGCACTCTCCATCTGCTTGCCATCAAAGAAGTCGCCCAATCTGGTATCAGCTGCATCTAGTATCCTCCCTCTCCCGTACAAGTTCCAAAGCCAGTCGACTATCTCACTGCTTGTGCCATCGCTATCATTCACCAATCTGCTGTAAGGCTTTCTTTCACATGCAACCTCCATGATGTACACTCCAAAAGCATAGATATCTGTCTCCCTATTAGCTCTCCCGGTGAGGAAGTACTCTGGTGCAATGTAGCCTGGAGTGCCAGCGATTGCGACAGTTGAATGATGTGTCTTGCTCTTGTGTTGGATGGATCAAGCAAGACCAAAATCTCCAAATCGTGCATTGTAATTGGAGTCAAGCATTACATTGGCAGCCTTAACATCTCTGTGAAAAACTTTCTTCTGGCACCTGTTATGGAGGTATCATTAAGGCCTTAGCCACCCCAAGAATGATGTTGTGCCTCTTATCCCAGCTCAGGACATTCCCTCTCCTCTAGCAATGTCAGCCTTTGGAAATAAAAGCTTGTCTAAGCTTTTATTAGGCATGAACTCGTACACTATAAGAAAATCATCCTCTGATTTGTAGCACCAGCCAACTAGTCTCACCAAGTTCTTGTGGTTGAGCCCTCCCTATTGTTGTAACTTCATTGATGAACTCGTCTTCCTTGGGTGGCACCTTTTGAGATCGTTTTTACTACAACTTCCTCATTGGTGTCCTTCAAAATCCCCTTGTGGACTGCCCCAAGACCTCCTTCCCCAAGCTTGTTATCAGGATGAAAGTTGGACATTGCAAGTTTTAGGTATTTGAATTTAAACATCCGTGGTGGCCATTGGCTATTGGATGTAGGACCTGTTTATTTTGCCTTGATTTTCCTCTTCTCCAACAGACAAATGGTATCCGGATATGGCAGCTGAGAATTGTGCAAAGAACCCCAATCAGAATCCATAGATTCACCCATGCCTTGTGATTCGATGGTTGACTCATATTGAAGCTCCGGGCCTTATTTCTACTGAGTTGGGGATCCGTCACCATTTGAACCTGAGAATCCTATGTGTACATCCTCCATCAAATACTGGGTGAGATCAACAAACTGTGCAATTACTGAATTCATCTGATCATCAATGCTTGATTCAGAATTCCCCTGAGCATATCTGATGGACTTAATCCTCGAGGTACTGTCAAATGTTATTGAAGCAATCACATCATTTCCAGTTCTGAGCTTAGGAAGGGGGCTGATATGAGGGACTTGACCCCATTCAAGTCTAGGCCGATATGGTCGTCATCTAAGTCATCAGTGTAGCTCATCCTTGTGAAGAACTCAACTGCAACCATGTGATTGTTAGGATCTCTGCTTCCATCTGTATCTTCATTCACTATTCCAAGCCATTGCCCATGCCTATCAGGCGGAGGCGTCCCACTGTTCGTAAGTATGAAGGCCAGCCCTTCCCCAGGCATCCTGCTCGTCAGAGCAATATTAATGACAGTGGCTGTCTTGAATGGTGATAAAAAGCCACCTTTCCATAACCTGATCCGGTCTTTGTAAAGAATCCTCGCAGGTGTGTTCATGCGTCCAAGACTTGTCTGAAGAGCATCCCCATTTATCCTTGCGTCTTCGCCATAAAACACAAAATCTTGTGCTTGACTTTCTGTGAAGGTGTGATCTTCAAACTGTAGAGAACTAGTTAGGGCCGTCGAAATGCAGAAGAACAACAGAAACAGGAGAAACTTAGCTACAAGAGTGGAACGAAGAAGACAATTGGAGGATGACATGATCCGCACTGAGAAATGTATTGGGCGTTCTACGTCTTCCCCGGTAAGTGATGTATTAATCATAACTATGGTCAATATAATGAGGATAGACCATTCGGAGGGAAGCTTGTTTCCTTACGTAGGCAGCTCTTGACTACGGCGACGACTAACATGTCTGTCGTTGTTCTGAGTTTGTCGGTCTTTTCTGTACTTCCCGAAGAAGCCTACTAACATTAACCTTTGCTAATCTTCTTTCCCGTAAATCATGGAAGGTGCTCATTGTCTTGTTAAGAGTTTAAACGTCAACCTGGGCTGTTGATTGAGCGAGCTAGCTCGTGAGCATTTAGCGTTCGGTTCAATATGATTCAACTTGAAATTCAACATTAAAATACTCGAGTTTGAATTCGAATTTTACGAGCCGAGTTTGAACAAGGCAGTGTTCGACTTGACTTGACTTAGTTATAACCCAAATTCGACTAAATAATATAATATAATAATATAAATAATATGTCATTGTGGTGTCACGGTATGTATTATATTTTATGAGATTTTTTTCTATTTTTTTAAAAAATTTAAAGATTTATTGCGAGTTATTTATTATTTTTTATTCGAGTCGGAGATTAAATCAACTTTTTATTTACGATATCGCCACTGACTCATTTCTTCCCCACCTCCCCCTGACGCTTCTCATTCCCCATACCCTCCGCTACCCTCCTCCGTCGCCAACGTCGCCTTTAGTCGTCGCACCATCGCCAACCTACACCATTGATCACCATCAAAACATTGTTAATCATTCCCCTTGCCGTTTGGCCATCACTGGGCCTCCACGATGCAACGAAGCCGCCACGACCATGCCGCACTGCCGTTGCCGATCCCGCTGTTGGCTATCTTCACTGCCACCATCCAGTTGTCGACTCTCCCGTGACCTTCCCCGACTGAAGTAAAGCCCAGCGTTGCCCATCCCGGTTAGATCTCGTCACCCCACCACCGACCACCCTTATTTTGCCCTTTTCTGGCGAGCCACCTCCTCCGTTGACCTTGTCGATGTTGTAGATACATCGGGCTCGCCGAGCCGGTGCCAACGGTATCCTATACCACTTCCATCCTGACTATAGCCACCGCCTGCAACAGGAAAGTCGCCGGATTCGTGAGTATGAGAGACTATTTTGTTGATAGATTATTTTGTTAATTTATAATCTTTATAAATGTATATTTTCTCCAAAATGATTTATTTTTGAGCTTATAAACGACCTCGTTTCGAGCTCTCAAATGAGCCAGTTT
>JAURVB010007912.1:0-29564 GCA_033002965.1 Piper betle | reverse complement strand
AATTTTAAAATTAATTGATCTCACAAACAAAAATCCATCAAATCCATCATCATATTCTTTGCACACCAAAGGTATTTACTTTCAATAATCCATGAATGAGTCACAAACATCACCCCATAAAGTCCATCAAATAATGCACCATAAATATCTCAAAATGCACATAGAAATATCACTTTTTAAAATGGAGTGAAATTTTATAAGTTTTAGAGAGATGTATTTGGTTAAAATATTATAATTTTTAATAAAAATAAATAAATTTTTGTAAAAATTCTAAAAATCAAAAAATCAAATATTGATAAATATAAGACAAAAACACAAAATATATAGTAGCTCTCTTAAGATGTAAAAAATTAAGATGGGCTATGCCTTGAGCTATATACACTTTACCCTCAAAACTATATTAGATAATGCTATAAAAACTAAATATCTACTATAATACATGTCCAAGTATTATAAATAAATATTATAAAAAGAACTATTAATTAAGACGTATTATACTTTAAAACAATTTAAATTTATGTAAAATTCTAAATCACTTAAGAATAATTAAATATAAAAATAATAAATAGTTAAAAATTACATACTATCACGTATCTAATTGGCAAATACGAACTTAATTAAACAGTGATTATATAATATCAGAAAAACACATACCGATAACGAGATAGTTTGAGGGTGGTAGTGTTAAACCGTCTTGACAGCAGCTACTACATAAGGAGTACAAGTACTAGCCTCATATGAGATGGTCTTCAACGGCGATTTGATGGGCTTCGTAATGAAATCTCCGAGTGAGTGATTTGCTAACAGCTCTGTTTTCCGATCGGGCCAAGGCTAAGGCGACCTTTACTTTGTCTTTCTCCTTCGCTAATAAATAGGAAACGATTAGTTACAACAACGTTTTTATTTTAAAAAAATTTATAATTTATTTTTCGTGTCGGAAAACAATTAAGACATATTATAGTTGAAGACAATTTAAATTTATGTAAAAGCTCTACGATCATAGAAATAATTAAATATAAAACAATAAATAGATAAATAATCACATAAATAAGTACTTGATTAAACAATAAGTGCATAATAAGCGAAGGGAAAAATTAGCAAAACTCTACATAAAGATAACAATCTAATAAGCAAAAATATATTTTTCGAAATATTTCAATATAAAAAAATCAATTCTAAAACTAAAATATTTATATTTATCATCTTATCTCTACACCGATAAAGACAGTCATTTTATTATAAAATAATAATTTTAATATTTTTTTTTACTGAACTAATTATAAATATCTCAATTATTAAAAAATCTTAATAAATTTTATAAATTTTCAAATTCTTTTATAACACTCAGGCACAAAAAATGGAACTAATATATTATGTCATAATTAAATATATATTATTTATACTAAAATAGAAGAATTTCATAACTTGTCTTAGCTTAACATTGTATAGACACACAAACTTATTTTACATCATAATTTTAAGTAACAATCACATTATAAACTTATTAAATTAATACTTTTATTAGTGAAAAAAGCAAAAGGTAACAATAAGACGATAGGTAAAAATATATAAATACTATTACTACTAGTACTATTATAATTATTTAAAAATTCTACACATAAATTATATCAACACCAAGAATTAAAAAATAAAATATTTTATATTTTTATATGTTTAAAATATTAATAATTTTAAAACATCAATTCATTACATTAAACCGTTCGGATTTTTTCTACTCTCATCATAGTTTAGCCTTTCTCATTGTTAACGATTCGGACCATACAATTACTCCAATGATTACCTTATATACTCATCAATACTTACTAAATTCTATAATTTTACTAAAATTAATTAAAATTTTCTTTATATAAACCATATTACTAATCATATTACTCTAATTAAAGTTTTGATATTTAAGAATATATATGTAGATTTAGAATTTTATATATTTTTATTTAAAATTTTTATATAATATAGGATTTCTATTTATTTATTGATCTATTACTAGATTATAATTGTATTTGAATTAAAATATTTAAAAAATGATTAAAATCCATTTAAATTTTAAAATGTAATCAAATTAAAATTATTTACTTATCAACATCTACTTAATTAGATCGTTACTTATTCTTAAAATAAAACTAAAATTATTTTAAATATTTTTATATAATATTTGCATTCTTTTTTTCTTGAAGTTATACAGTTATATATATATATATATATATATATATATATTCATAATTTTTATTTTAAAATGAAAATTAGTCATATTCTAGAATTTAATTTTATATGGTACTTAATATATATATATATATATATCACTTAATTATTAATAAATTTTAAATGTATTCTGCATATCGTGTGGGTCATTGGCTGGTTTTATGTTTTTATATTTTGTATTTATTATCCAAACTAAACAACTAATGATTGGGTTAGAATTAGAATTTTATTGTTAGTAATGAATATTTATTTAAAATTTATATATATAAATTTTAATTAAATGTAATCAAACCAAATTCATAAAAAAAATTTTAATACTCGTAACCTAATCAAGACCCAAAAACAATCATATTCAAATTAAAAATCTTTTACTTGATCTAAAAAATTATGGAGGGACATGCTGATCAAAAGGCTTTTAATACATTAACACATAGATAAATTGACCATATATAGATAGTTGTTTGACTTAAGTTTTTAGTATAGAAATTCTTAAATACCTTATATAATATATTAAATATAAAAATTTATAAATTCTCTAATATGTAAGGCAAATTTACTGCATAATACAACATAGGCCCGAGCCCCTAGCTAGCTAGTTAGTCTTAGTACTTGGCATATATACAAATTCATAATTAAATATACTGAGCTAAAAATCTAAAAAATTGTCATGAGATTCAATCAGGCACACATTGACAAACCAACACCAAAAAATATACTATAGTTGTATCTGTTAAATAAAGTATACTAGTAATATCTACAAGTAACCAAATGGATCACATATTTACAAACTAAATCAGCTTGCACCCTCTATCATAGGTTTATCTCACTCTTGGTGCCAAAGAAAAAAGAAATGCTGTCAAACTCTTTCTCCCACAAGCAATGCTTTTAGTTCCTGTCGACGTCTTTCCAATTCCTGAAATGCAAATGAAAAAAATAGACCAGATGCATACATACCGCACCACCAGACAAATGCAAGATGGAAATACAAGGAAAACCACAAATCATAAAAGATGAACATGCAACCACAAGAAAAACAGATGTTCACAGAACAGGTCAAGAACAGTTCGTCTATATAATATGAGCTTAAAGTTAATTGCCTCAGTGATAAAGGTGACATATAGATGCAAGTTATAAGATCCTTAACTTAGTCATCCTAAATGTATAAGGGGCAGATGAAGTAGTAATATAGGGAGAGAGATTTTGTCATAAAGACTAGCAAGCCTGACAAATCACATAAACACGCAAATTGGGTAATACTTATGTTTGAGAGGTGCTTGGAGCACAAAGTTGATGGGAGAGACAAACTTGCTCAATTTTTCTTATTTACCTCCAAATCCTTGGTGGCCTGCTCTCTCGAAATTTCTTGCTCCATCCGAGACTGTTTAAGGAAACCAATGCAAAGCACTCCCTAAAAAGTACATTTTTGCTAGGATCAAACTAATGCGGCAGAAAAATTAATGAAACTGTTACTAAGAAAGCTGGTGTATGGTAGGTGCTATGTTACCGAAATCACATAGCTTAAACCACAGGCCATAAGAAGGTAACTAGCAATTTCCTGAAGCATAATCAAATCTCTTCGTTGACCATTTATATCTGGGAAAGCTCTTGTCATGACAGCAACACTGGAAGTAAGCTGAGACAAACAGCCATAAATTAAGATAAGAAGATTATATCATTTGCTTCAGTTCATAAACAAAGTAGAATCCTACCAAATCTTATGACCAAGCTAGGAAAGAAATCATTCAAAATAATGGACGACTTATCTCTCTTATAATGTGTAATAAGTTAAGCACCCCAAATACTAGTTTGTTCATCAATACACACAACTACATCGATGCACACAGACAACTAGGGTTGAAAGCCGGGTTGCATAAATTCGCGATTCCAAATCGGAATCGCCCGCTTATATCTCGGATCGGAGGGAAACCGATTCAAAACCTATTGAATCGGTTTTTCCTCGAATCGGTCCGTGAATTGGCCGGTCGAGCCGATTCCAACCGATTCGAGCCGATTCGGAATCGGCCCAAATCGGCCTATTCGGGCGTAGGGGGCAGGGCGTGGCGGGGTGGCGGCGGCGGTGGGGAGGGACATGGCAGGGCTGGCGAGGGAGGCGAGCGAGCAGGCGCAAGCGCGAGCGCGGCGGGCGAGAGGGGCGGGTGGGGCGGGCGGGCGCGAGGGCGGGGCGGATCTGGGGGAGGGGGGGGGTGCGACGGGCGCAGGCGAGGCTAGCGGGCTGGCTGGGGAGGCGGGGCGGGCGGGCGGGCGGGTCGGGTCTGGGGGAGGGGGCGGGGCCCGGCGCGCGCGGGGGCAGGGAGGGGACTAGGGGGAGGGGGGTGCGGCGCGCGGCCGCAGGAAGGAGGGCGAATGCGGGAGAGAAGGCGAGGTAGGAACACCACTCGGTGGCATTCTCGTAATTAACTGGACTCGTGTCGACTCGAATAAAAAATAATAACTAACTCTAAATAATTAAAAAAATGTTAAAAAATATTATAGATATAATACACACAATAATGTTAAAATGACATCAATATCTAATTTTTATATATTTATTTTATGAGTTGATAAATATTATATATGACTGATTTGGACCTATTCAGACTGATTCAACTGAACCAATTCCTGGCCAGTTAAACTGATTCCGATTCCGATTCCGATTTCGATTCCGATCTGACTCCTCGAAAGCCGATTCCGATTCCGATTCCGATTTATGCAACCATGGTTGAAGCAGAAGAAATGGAATGCAGCTTTAGGTTATGAAAGATACGTTTAGAGCTACATACAATATCTGCAGCATCCCGCGACCACCCCAATATTCAGTATCAGCCAATTTATAAAGCACAATCAAATAACATATCAAACATTCCCATACAAAATATGTAATATTAGTCATGTTAACACTAATTTTAGAGATAGCTGTTTGTGGGCAACATATTAATCTTTCAACTCGCCAATTGAGGTGCAAGATCCAACAAGAGTATTAGTCACTGGCGAAACATAGTTCAGCCCCACTAAGCATCTACAAACTTGACCTTCAAACCTTGTTGCATGCCCTTCTAATTTGACTTGGAACTCAGAAATGCAGCATATTAAGATTCTCAAGCATGAAGGATAAGGTCGCATAAGTTAAACAACGTGTAGCTAGTGCCACTTTTATCTAGTCACTAAAAATGTTAAGATGCTAGGATGAAGCACAACACAATCAATGAGTCTACTCATGCTAATCCTACAAATGCCTGCTATCTAACATGGAAGATGCAAGATTCACAAATTTCATAATAAAGAATTTGTACAAACAGATAAAAAAATTAAAGACTACTAAAATACTAATAAAGTACTGATCAAACTCTAAATCATCATACAAGCAAATTAGAATACACAATGACAATCAACTTCCCAGTAGCAAACACATTAATGGAATTTAAAAAGAAAACGTAGAGATCACTAAAAACCTAGGAATCACTAAAATGCTCATAAAGCACTGATCAAACTACATATCTCCAAACAAGCACATTCAAATTTAGAAAAACAACCATCTTCCACACAGTTTGAACATTAACCGTTAAAAAAACCGAGAGATTGCTAGAAAAGCTGATAATGCACAGATTAAAACTCCAGGTCGCCGATCTTAGCATACTCGGAATAAACAACCAACCATTTCCCCTATAACTCGTAAATTAACAGTTACAAAAACCCACAGATCACTATATATACTGGAAAAGCAGTGATCCAAACTCTGCATGTTCGAATTAGAAGAACAACCATCTCCAACACAATTAGGACACTGACCGATTCAAAAAACCTAGGATCACTGAAAATGCTGATAAATCATTGACCAAACTCATTATCACCAAGCAAACATAATCATACTAGAAACAAATATTCTGCATGATTGAATTCACAACAAGCTCCAATGATCCAATTAGGATCGGAAGAAAATAAATGAATTAATTAATTAATTAAAAAAACAAACACCACTCCGTCCCCGCAACCGCCACAAACATGGCAATCACCACCGCCTGAGACCTAAATATCCCAACCAATCCAAACTATTCAATCCAATATCCAAATCATTATCATTTTGAAATAATAATTTACGTTGGAGGCGTGGCGAAGAGGGTGTTGACGCCGACGCGGAGGAGGGCGGCGATAGCCGTGATGAGGCTGAAGCAGCGGGTTCGGCCTGAGCCTGAGCGGCGGTGGCTGCGGCCGATTCCTCCGCCCGGTTTGTCGGTGGCGGAAGAGCTAACGATGCGCAGAGTGGGAAGTGTACGTTTGGTTGATATTAACTACATAAATAAATTAATTCTAACTTTATTGAAATAAAAAATATCCAAGATTTAATACAATTTTTTTATTTAATGATTAATTTACAATTATTTTAGTTTGAGTCCAATTTGGTGTGTCCTTCCTCACCGATGGGAGAGAACCTCTTTTCCCCTTGCCTTGTCGGACTTTGCTTGCTGCTCTGCTTCGCGGCCGCCATGGTGAAGTCGTCCTCTGAATCACGAAGATGGAATCGGGGTGGAATGGGGATGGATGGAAGCAAGGAACGAACCTTACTCCCAGGTTGTTCTTCCTGAAAAGTCGGAAGAGAATAACAAGCTAAAACAAAGATTTTATTATCACCAAAGATCCCAATTACAAGTCTCATACTCTGTTTTTATATCCCCTGTATACATCCTCTGTTCCACACCCCCGCCCTGCTGTTTCCCGCCGACTTCACCCCTTCAAACCCCTGTAATGACACTAATACCCTTTCGACCCTCTCTACCCACTATATTCATACCAATTACCCTCCCCTTTGAAATAACCTTGTCCCCAAGGTTAGTAAAGGTTAAAAATTACAAAGTACAGTCCGTGATTTGAGTAGCAGGAGGTAAGGAATGTTGCACTTGAACATCAACGGGTAATGAAGCTTTCAATTTTGAATATGGAAGACATGGAAGACATTGTGAAATAAAGAAGTGTGGCCCTCTACTTCACCTGTTTTTGCTATGCCCAACACATTCAAATTAACCTTCTCCCAATGCATGCCAAGTTCGTGTGGTATAACTTGTCCTCAACGTTACTTCTCAGATATGAAATGAATTCCTCTATCAGTGTAATCAGCTTCATACGTTTCTCCTAACAAAGAATTAAATGGCTTGTAGTGGCTGCCTTCAAACAGGTTCCCATTTCGGCCATTCCACCTGTTGCCTCATTCAATGGGAGAAATTAGAAATTTTATGGATTTTGGAGAGATGTATTTGGTTAAAATATTGTAATTTTCAATAAAAATTAAATAAATTTTGTTAAAATTTCAAATAAAAAAATTAAATATTGATAAATATAATACAAAAACATAAAAAATATATAGTATTTTAAAAAAGTTAAGATGAGTTACACCTCACAATTAATTTGATAATTAAGATAAAATAATAAAAATAATAAATTATATTAAAATTTTATAATTATCCTTATTATTTATTTTTTTATTTATTTACCTCAATTTTGAGTAATGAATAACTCACTAAATTGCTCTAAATAAAAGTTGTAGTTCATTATTTAAAACTATGTTCTCAACTGATTCACAATTCACTTGCCTTAAAAAGAAACGCTTTAGTTCACGTATATTGGCCCCATTCAGTTAATCATGCTGAGTTTTTTAAATTTTTTGAAGATAATTAACTTAAATTTAATTTGAGATTAGATTTTAACGAGTCAAACAAAAATAGCCTGAAGAATTTATTGTAAACATTAAACCTTAGCTTATATTAAAAAGAAACTTAATATATATATATATATATATATTAATTAGTTTTGATTTAATTAGTGTTGACTGCGCTGATTATACTAATTAGCTTGTGTAGTTGGTTATCTGGCTTGTGAAAACCATGTTGTTATTTTTAGAACATACGTCTTGATTACATCTACTTATACATTTCCTCAATTATACTAATTATAACAATGAAAATGATCATTTATTTATTTTATTCTACATCATGCTATTTCTTTATAAATGCGAGCCAGTTCAAAACTAGCCTTCTATTTGGCTGTTTTCTTGTATTACAAGTTTCATAATTAAGCCTATATGAACCAAACTTTGCTAATAGACTAGTTTCAAAAGCTTTTTTTAATCAAAAATTAGCTGAATTGACTCAATTTGGGGCTTGCTAAGTCAATGATGACTCTACACAATTAATTTAGTAATTTACTCCTATCATAAAAGTTATTAAAATATATTATTTTTTAAACTAGTTAAATTAATATTTGTCAAATAATATAAATTATATATTTATTAATTTCAAATGTTAAAATAACAAAACATATACAAATTTCATATACATAATTTAAAATATAATATAAATGACTCTTAATTAGCTTTGTGATACCATGATATACTAAGTTGACCCGAGTTTTGAGCTTTTAAACCATAACTAATACCATATCTCGAGCAAGAGATTAATGCTAATAACATATACTTTTAAAAATATTGCTTTTAGTTTTAACTATTATTATAATTATAGCACTAATAATATATACTTCTAATTTTAATACATTTTAAAAGTTTAATAACAATTAAATTAATATATTTCTCAAATTAACAAATTAATGAATATCAACTAATTAACAAATATCAATATATTAACATTTCAAATAAATATAATAGATAACACTATAAAAATAATTATCTACTATAATATAAATCTAAGTATTACAAATAAACAATATAAAAAGAACTATTAATTAAGACGTATTATACTTTAAGATAATTTAAATTTATATAAAAGTCTAAATCACTTAAGAATAATTAAATATAAGAATAATAAATAGTTTAAAAAGTACATAATATCACGCATCAAATAGGTAAATAAGTACTTGATTGTTAATACAAAAGTAGCATAACTCCACGTGATGATAACGAAGATGTGATTAAGAACCAGACTTAGACAGTGATGATCATCACTGCTATTAGATGGCGCATTGCAAATCTAGGAACCGTCTGAGTGCCGAGTAGCGATTGGCTTGAACATCTCTGTTTTCCAAGTAGGGTCGAGACGAAGGTGACCTTCTGCTTCGTCTTTTTCCCTTGCTGAGCTAATAAGTATATTTAATTAATTATAATATCGTATTTGTTTAAAAATTTATAATATATTTTTCATGTAAAAATCATTATATTTTTTTATTTAAAATTTTTTGTCAAAGCAAAATTACATAAATAAAGTTTGATAGTAGAACTATAGTTAGTACTATATCTCGAGCAAGAGATTAATGCTAATAACATATATTTTTAAAAATATTACTTGTAGTTTAAACTCTTATTATAATTATAACACTAATAATATATTCTTCTAATTTTCATACAATTTTTAAGTTAATAATAATTAAATTAGTATATTTCTCAAATTAACAAATTTATGAATATCAACTAATTAACAAATATTAATATATTAACATTTCAAATAAATATAATAGATAACGCTATAAAAAATAAATATCTACTATAATACAATTCTAAGTATTACAAAAAATATTATAAAAAGAACTATTAATGAAGACGTATTATACTTTAAGACAATTTAAATTTATGTAAAAGTCTAAATAACTTAAGAATAATTAAATTTAAGAATAATAAATAGTATAAAAATCACATAAATAAGTACTTGATTAAATAATAAGTACATAATATCGAAGAAAAATTTTAAGCAAAACTCTATGCAACAATAACAATTTAATAATCAAAAATCTATTTTTTGAAATATCTCAATATAAAAAATCAATTTTAAAACTAAAATATTTATATTTATCATGTTGTCTCTACACCGGTAAAAATGGTCCTTTTATTAGAAAATAATACATTTAATATTTTATTTTTATAAAATAATTATAAATATTATTTATTAAAGAAGAATCTTAATATATTATATAAACTTTTAAATTATTTTATAACACTTAAGTAGGAAAATGGAAATAATATATTATGTCTTAATTAAATACATTATATTAAGGCTGTAATAGAAGAACTACATAACTTGTTTTACCTTTAACATGTAATGATACACTAAACTATACTTTAAATTACAATTTTAGATAACAATTACATTATAAACTAATCAAATTCATACATTTTATTAACTAAAAAAGCAAAAGGTAACAATAAGACGATGAGTAGAAATATATAAATATTATTAATACTAGTACTAGTATAATTGTTTAAAAATGCTACACATAAATTATGTCTAACACAAAGAGTTAAAAAAATAAAATATTTTACATTTTATATTTTTAAAATATTTATATTTTTAAGACATTAATCCATTATATTAAACCATTCAGATTTTTTTGCTACTGTTTAGCCTTTCTCATTATGAATAGTTCAGACACTATACGTACTCTAATGATTACTTTATATGTCCATCAATACTTACTAAATTTTATAATTTTACTAAAATTAAGAATCTTAAAATTTTAATAAATTTTACTTATATAACCATATTAGTAATCATATTAGTCTAATTAAAGTTTTGATATTTAAGAATACATACTTAGATTTAGAATTTTACATACTTTTATTTAATTTTTTCATATAATCTAAGATTTCTATTTATTTATTGATCTATTACTAGATTATAATTCTATTTGAATTAAAATATTAAAAATGATCAAATCCATTTAAAATTTAAAATGTACTCAAATTAAAATTATTTACTTATCAACACCAACTTAATTAGATTGTTATTTATTCTTAAAATAAAACTAAAATTATTTTAAATATTTTTATATAATATTTGCATTCTTTTTTTGTTGAAGTTAAATAATATATATATATATATTCATAATTTTTATTTAAAAATAAAAATTAGTCATATTTTAGAATTTAATTTTATATGGTATTAATATATATATATATATATCCTTAATTATTAATAAATTTTAAATGTATTGCGCATATCACGTGGGTCTTTGGCTGGTTTTATGTTTTTATATTTTGTATTTATTATCCAAACTAAACAACTAATTATTGGATTAGAATTAGAATTTTATTGTTAGTAATGAATATTTATTTAAAATTTATATATATAATTTTTAATTAAATGTACTCAAAACCAATTCATAAAAAGAAATTTATACTTGTAACCCTAATCAAGACCCATGAACAATTATATTCAAATTAAAAATCTTTTACTTCATCTAAAAAATTATGGAGGGACATGCTGATCAAAAGGCTTTTAATACATTAAAAGACAGATAAATTGACAATATATAGATAGTTGTTTGACTTAAGTTTTTAGTGTAGAAATTCTTAAATACCTTATATAATATATTAAATATAAAAAATTTATAACCTCTCTAATATGTAAGGCATATTTACCGCATAATACAACATAGGCCCCAGCCCCTAGCTAGTTAGTTAGTCTCAGTACTTGGCATATATACAAAATCATAATTAAATATACTGAGCTAAAAATCTAAAAAATTGTCATTAAATCAATCAGGCACACATAGATAAACCAACACCAAACAATCTACTATAGTTGTATCTGTTATCTATAAATCATTGTGATTTTATCAATCTTTTTTAGTCAAGCCTACAATTTATATAAAAAGAAAATTAGTAAAAAATCTATAATATAGATTTTAATAATCTTCTAAAGGTCTTACAACTAATAAGGAGAAGTAAGGAAACTACCATTTATTAAATGTCATGAATAACAGTTTAGAAATTTTAATAAAAATAGATGTCATCAACCAATGTAAATTCAGTTCCTTATTGGGTGTTACAACAAATATTGGTTGGAAGATCTTCAAGCTAATTATTTTCTTATAACATGATAAAGAAAGGAACAGAATGGACTAAAAGAAGTGGCACCAAGTAACTATAATTGAAATTAAATTGGTGTGAAGTAATAATATAGTGAAAGACAACAAAGAGGTTATATGTACATACATTGAAATTTTAACCGCTAAACATGGTTAAAATATATTTTAATTTCAAGCTTTAGTGATTCTTAAGTGTAATTATTTTATTATTAATGTTATTTATTCAAATTATAATCTCATGCTTAATGGGTAATTTTTTATTTAAAAAATCTTATAGTATTTATTAATGGTTCATACAATGTAAAACCAACTTCAAGTAAGGGTTTTACCAGCTTATAGTTTACTCGGTTCGGACTAGTCTCAAGTCGGTTCAAACAAGTTTGAGCTAAAATAATTTTAAGAATACGATTATGAGGCCCAGGTGGTCATATGAGCTTGTTATGAAATTGAGTATGTCTGACATGCATATGATAATTTCAGTTATGATATAGTAGAACACGATTTATTAGTGTATACACAGAATATACAAATAATTTTTTCTTATGGGTTAGCTATGGTTTTAGCTGAGTTGTCCACTCAACTTTAACTACACCCATCGATTTTTAACCGTTTATCTCTTATTTTCGAAATCATTCACCCTTTAGAGCCATGGCCACTTTAACTCTCTGCCGGTGAGACCCAGCCCTCCCCTACCACATGATTGGTACGACCGTGACCACATCGCAATCGACTATCCGTTAGTATCTACCATCGCCAGAGGTGCCACCGCAGTTGCCGCTAGTGATAGTGTTTTATTTGTTAATTTCTGCCGCCGCGGTCAAATCTAAAAAACTGTAATGAAATCAATCATGAAGACATGTATAAACCAACACTTCAAATCTACTATAAATCATTGCGATTTCATCTATCTGTTATCTATTAATCATTGCAATCATCTATACCTGCTTTAATCAAGTCTGCAATTTAGACCAAAGGACAACTCCTTAAAATCTAAAACATAAACAAACAAAGGAAGAGAAGGCCAAAAAAGTGGCCGCATGCAATTGTGATTGAAGTTTAATTGAAATGAAGCAATAATGTGGTGAAAGACAACAAAGAGATTATATGTATACACATTGAAAATTTTAACTGCTAAACATAATTAAGATAGATTTTGATTTCAAGCTTTAGTGATTCTTGAGGGGTAATTATTTTATTATTAATTTTATTTATTCAAATTATAATCTCATGCTTAATGAGTAACTTTTTTATAGAAAAATTAAATCTTATAGTATTTATTTCCTATGCATGCATGTTTCATGCGCGAGTATTCAACTAATGTGGTTACCAGCACAAATTATTAAAAAGTATTCAGAATATTATGCCATGCATGGTTTAAAATGAAGATATATTATAATTTTATAAGCAAAGTTTTATTAAATAATAAGACAGATTAAAATTGATAAGTTCAATTATAAAGATAGACTATAATTAAATAAATAAGCAAATAATAATAATTTGATTTATTTATTTATTTATTATTTTTATTCATAAGGATAGAAGTTGATCTTTAAAATAATTTATTTTAATTTAAAAAATTAGGATGTGTCATTAGTTTAATAGAATGTTTATTACATAAATGAGGTTAGATGAGATGAGGTCTGACGTCAACCCTTCTCGCCTTTCCTGCTCTCCCTGCTCTGCTCTAGCTCTCGGCCATGGCGTCCGATCTCAGACACAACGTCGACATCGATCGTAAACCCGATATGAACACTACCCACATCGAACAACCGGCCACAAGCTCCAAAGATGGATCCATTCATGCCTTCGAATCCCTCCACCGCCTCCTGTCTGCTGCCTTGAAGCCCGACGTATTCCGGGTCCTTTTTTTCTTCGCTTTCTTATAATGTATTTCCCGCCAATTTCGAATATTTCTCACTGTATCTATATTGATGTATCAGTTCTGAGCATGTCTATGACCATGGGGTTTTTGTTTTAGTGGGTATGGAGAAAGTGTGTATGTTTGATTGATGGGGAGAGAATCTAAGTAAGCTGGTCTTTGTTGGGCTTCTTTGGTATTGAAATTTTGTGGAAGGTTGATGTTTGTGTTCAAAATGCTTTGATGTTTGTTATGGGCTTTTGAGTATGATCAACTAGTAAAAGATGGCCACTATTTGGTGATAAAAGGAGCCTTAACAGTAGTTTTATATATACTGAACGGGACATCATAGAATCTATTTTGATTGTATTTATAAGAAATTAATTGAAGATCATTGATCTTATGAGGGGAAGGATGTTTTTTAAGTGTTGAATGTAATGATTTGAGACCAATTGTGAAAGTTATATCCGTGGATGCCTTCTTGGTTATTACTTTGATTTACTTGGATCTCTTCGTTCATGATTTTATTAGATTTTTTTTAAATAATCCTATTTTTTTACAAGCCAATCTCCCAGATACATACCCACACTTATGCACGCACACACACACGGCAATTTCTCCACCTCCACCTTTGATTTAACTCTCAACCTCCCACCCAAGTCTTTGCAATCACACCAAGTGGCTAGGCATATGCTTGTGTTCAAAGTGCCTAATGTCTTTTAAGTTCTATGAATACGATCAAATGTAAAGATGTCTGCATTATCCCTACCTACTTGTATACAACTGAAGGCAGAGATGAGATACTGAAGAGTTTATCTTATAAGGAGAAGAATGTGAAGTGTTATGTTTACAGATGTTTATATATCAGTTATATGGAAGTTATTTTATCATAAGATGGGGTTCAGAGCGTGCATTTCATGTTATATCTTGTTATTTCACTGCCTTATTTTTTCGCCTGCTCCATCTATAAAGAGTTGGGTGTTGCTAGGGAAACTATGTTTTTGTTGAGTTTTATGATTTGACATGGTAACTATAAATTCACATTCGTTGATGGCTTTCAGGAAGTGCATTTCATGCCATTGTGCCTTTTTTCAAGCTATTGTGTCTGTAAAAAGTTGGATAGATAAATTGAGGGCCACCGTGTTAGTTGTTTATATCTTCTCTGGCTACATGCATTTGCAGGAGGTGAGCCGCTTACTTTTAGGCATGAATTGTGGAAAGGCTATCACAACTCTTGCTTTGCCTGATGCTGCAACTGCTTTAGCCTCAGAATACAGCTTCGATATCCAAGTAAGTTGCTTTTCTATGTTTTATAGGCAGAATTATTCTATTCCCTGCAGATAATTTCCATTTGTTTGTAGCCTTAGAGATCACTGCGCTTGTTTTCCTATGATATTGGGTTAAATAGATTTTTGGGGATTGGCTAATGGAGTTAGAGACTAAACTAGGTCGATTTTTACCAATGCCTCAATTATCCAAAACAAAGGTTCTTACGTATTGATATCCTGTTGCCAAACACCACTTTTGGTTTTGTTTAAAGAAGTAACAAAACTAAAACTAATACTAATAGTCGCCTATCACGTATAATTCTTTTGTTTGTAGTTTGTACCTGCCGACTATTGAGAATGCGCACTGGAATTTGGTGTCAAATCTGCATTTTTAATTTATTAAAGACAGCATTGGACAGCGGACACATAATTTTCTTACTGATACCTAACTCACAATAGGCAACAACCATTAAATTTTACTGAAATGCCACCAGGCCTTTGGTTTTGAAGCTGGAAAAGAGGCATTGAGGCAGCCTCGAATTGTTCGAGTAGGAATTATCCAGAACTCTATTTCTCTTCCAACAACTGCACCTTTCCTTGATCAAAAGAGAGCAATTATGGAAAAAGTGAAACATATGATTGATGCTGCTGGCGCTTCTGGCGTCAACGTTTTGTGCTTACAAGTAAGATCTAATCCAGGGATAATAGTTGCTTCCCTTATAAAGTATTTTCAAACATTAAAAGATGAATTTCTTCTGTCACAATGCATATCTAGGAGGCTTGGATGATGCCATTTGCCTTCTGCACAAGGGAGAAAAGCTGGTGTGAGTTTGCGGAACCCATTAATGGTGAATCAAACCAATTTCTTCAGAGCCTGGCAAGAAAATACAACATGGTCATAGTGAGTCCGATCTTGGAAAGAGATCTAAATCACGGTGAAACAATTTGGAATACTGCTGTTGTAATTGGAAATCAGGGTAACATCATTGGCAAGCATCGGAAGGTAAGATCGCTGCAAATCTATTGTTAACTACTACGTATTTTGGTGTATTCATCTATAGATGACACCAATGTGTTGTCAGAACCACATTCCAAGAGTTGGGGACTTCAACGAGAGCACTTACTACATGGAAGGAAACACTGGGCATCCTGTTTTTGAAACAGCCTATGGAAAAATTGCAGTAAATATATGTTATGGGAGGCATCACCCTCTAAACTGGTTAGCATTCGGATTGAATGGTGCTGAGATTGTCTTCAATCCTTCTGCTACTGTTGGTGAGCTTAGTGAACCAATGTGGCCAATTGAGGTTTGTTCCAATTCTTCTACATCAACATTGTTCAGGCTTCTACATCAACAATTTTGCATTTATAATTATAATCGTTAACTGTTCTTTTGCTTGTTCAGGCTCGTAATGCTGCCATTGCAAACAGTTACTTTGTTGCGGCCATCAATCGTGTTGGCACAGAGGTCTTTCCCAATCCATTCACTTCAGGGGATGGGAAGCCTCAACATACAGATTTTGGGCATTTTTATGGGTCAAGTTACATTTCAGCTCCTGACTCATCTTGCACTCCATCACTTTCGCGTCACAGGGATGGATTATTGATCTCAAACATAGACCTCAACCTCTGCAGACAAATCAAAGACAAGTGGGGTTTTCGTATGACTGCTCGTTATGACATGTACTCTGACCTTCTTTCCCAATATTTGAAACCAGACTTCAAACCTCAGGTGATTGTTGATCCCAACTTGCAGAAAAAAACTGCCTAAAAATCACGTGTATTGTAAAAAAACAGCTGAATTTCTTTGTACCAATCATTTAGTTTATATATCCAACAATTTGGCTTGAAGATAAGTTATGGAGGGAAATGCAATAATTTGGATGTCAGGAAGATGAAACTTGGGCCTCTGAAGTCATAGTATGCCCCCAATAAATTTCTGCTCCAGATATGTTAGTTTTAACTTGCTAAGAATGAAAGGAAGATGATGGCAATGCTCTTCTACAAAATACCTTTCAAGAGTGGTGTGGCTACATATATTTTGGGTAACCAGATAATTTAATAACCTCTCACCCGAGTTGCATGTTTTGAGCATCAATTCGCATACTATCATTGCCATTTTGATTGAGGTTAAAATCTAATGCAAGAAATCTGGTACAACGCAGGAAATAACCACGAAAAAAATTCTTTCGGAGGTGTTGTTTGAGCAAAATGCGTATCTCGCTTTTCAAAGGAAATGAATGCCTTGTGACTAGAAAAGGCCACAAAATAAACTTTAAAAAGAACTGCTGACGGATCCTTTGAACCTTTACGAACCACAATTTTGGTCTATTAAAATGCACAAGAGTTTTCTTCCTATCACAAAATTGATTTTGCTGAGAACACTTCCAAGACTTTTCAGATGCGACTGCCCAGCATCAGGTGTCTTTAACCATGGCTGGTTTATCTATCAATCCAAGCTTTGTGAGCCAGTAGTCCATTTGATCTGCCACTCGTTTAGATCCGGTGGATCCGTAGGATGAGAACTTCTTCACGGAGTTCTCAATACCCAGAAAGTCGTATACATCTTCTTCAAAAGCATTATTAACACTTCTAAATTCATCAAGACTCAAATCCGAGAGCTGATAGCCTCTAGTCGTACATAGTGCCACCAATCTTCCCACTATTTCATGTGAAGTTCTAAACGGCAAACCCTGCATTACAAGGAAAACAATTAAAACTCACAACAGATATGACGTGTCAGGCTTTGAATATATAGCATAAATCAATGACAAAAGTGATCACCAAAACCAAGCCCATAAAAACATTAATAAGCACGTCTTCACAAATCAGCTGAAAAACTATTAAGGGGATGCAATCTTTTTCAAATATGGAAATACATTTCAAGATGAATATGATCCAGAATCAAAAGCCAGGATGTTCTTCTACATATGGCTTCTCTAAAGCTTAACTATCACATGTAAGTTGATTTGAGCTTCACAGTGGTCACTAGATCATGCAATACAAAGAAACCAAAAAGGAAAAGAACAAAAATGAAAGCGAAAGATAAGTGGCATGTTATCTGAAAAAATTCCTTCATGAAAAGCCTCGCCACTATTTGTTATATTTTTTTCACATGACCAATTTATATACATATTTGAAGGATAAGATAATCAGTCAATATCAACAATAGATAACTTGCCTTCTTCACTAAATAATCAGCAAGCGTAGTGGCATCAAGAAATCCAGCTGGTAAAACTCTTTGTATTCTCTCATAATTTATCTTGATGTTCCGTGCAAACTCAGCAGTCACCTCTAACATAGCAGTAATGGTTCTGACACTGTCAAATAACGGTTCTTTGTCCTCCTGTGAAAAAAAATTGAGCTCAGCCATAACCAATCTGTGCCTGGTTCAAAGCCAACATGTGGAGAGGAATTCCATTTATCTAGTTAGAACTGAAAGACAGGTATTACTAAGCAGTATTAGTAAGCACCCAGATCACAATAATGGCTCTCTTCTTAAGTTCTAGGAACTTTGAGCTTAGGGAAGTTCCAGTAGAAGATATATCTTCCAAATTCCAAATTCATAATAATTGTGATACTGTGGTGAAATGTTACTCATATCTTTAACGAGCTTAACTTTCACATACAAGTTTCATACAAAGTTTCAGAGGACGGATGCTTCACAGAGAATTAGAACAAACAATTCTGTGTAGAATGATAACAAAATGGCAAAATCCAAGGATCTCAATATATGCGCATAAGCACTAATCAAACTCATTGTCATATGCAAGCTGGAATACACAAAATCTTTACCTGCAGATCACGATTGTAAGCTTGTGGAAGGCCCTTGCACAAAACAAGAATGGTGGTCAAACTTCCTATAACTCTGGCAGACTTTCCACGAACCAATTCCATTGGGTCTGGATTTTTCTTCTGAGGCATAATACTACTGCCTGTGGAGACTGAGTCATTTGGAGTGATGAATCCAAATTCTTCAGATGCCCACAGAACCCATTCATCACCAAGACGGGAAAGATGAATAGCTGTGATTGAGTTTGCTGATAGAAGCTCCAGAACAAAATCACGATCAGATACTGCATCAATGCTGTTTTAGAAGATAGGGAATCATCATGACTACGTCAAATATGATAACACCATTTCAATCCAAAGCACACTCAAAACACACAAAAAAACCTGAAAAATTATTACACATCTGATCTTGGGATGGTCTGCTCCTTGCAGAAAATCAAACTGACTTAGAGACTCTAGACTTTTAACATTGCAAATCATTTTAGTTCCTAGTGTGTAGCTGGTTTGAAAACAATATCATAAATTTAATTTTTCTGCCAATTTTTATTTTTACCATGTTAAGGTGCAAATTAAAACAAACAAGGACACAATAACCATATTACTGAACCCAGGTTGAAGTGTAGAAGATGATGAGGCACATAAAACAGTTTGCCCAGAAAAAGTTTGCTTAGAGACGTTTATTCACCTGCAATTGTTGCTTCTTGAGAATGTTATTACGGGCAAGAGATTTGGTGTTTCCAAACTTAAGTGAACAGCTGAATTTTTTTAAAAAAAATTTGTGTGTTCATACTCTATATAATAGTTATTATATAATCTTGCATTTAAAGATGATAATCTAGTTGACATGCAAACTTAAAAACCAAATAGGGTCTACATTCTAACCAAGAAGAGGCATGTATGCCAAACTCCTTTCTAGGATAGAATAGCCATTGTACTTACATAAGCGTAAGTCATCATGAGGAAGTTAATGATGTTGCCAAGCAACATATAGGAAAACTCACAATGGAGGATCAGATCAATGATACCAAACCCTAAAGCCCAATACATTTAGATCTTGTTTAAAAGCCTTTAAGGCGAAGTCATCATTAGTACAAATTATCACAAAGTTGAGGATGCCAATAGAAAAAGACAAATCAAAATTGCCATGTACCTATTTCTCATAGGTGCTGTAAAACCCAAAGCCTTGGCAGTCATAAACCTGTCTATTGGAAGGCCAGTCCCTGCTAGTGCACAAGCTCCAAGAGGAGAGAAGTTCAACCTACGTTGGCAGTCTAGGAAGCGACCAGCATCACGTTCCAGCTACAAATAAAATAATTATCCTAGTTAGCATATTCGTCATAGCAAGCATTTACAGATTCATCAGAGTTCTCAGACATCCTACAAAGATCCAAAACATTGAATAGTAATGACCTGCTCAACGTATGCTAAGAGGAGGTGTGGCAGAAGGACAGGTTGAGCCCTTTGTAAATGTGTATAGCCAGGAAGAATTAGACCTTCATTTTCCAAGGCTAAATTAATTAGTGCCACCTGAAACCATCCAAAATGACGACTTACTTTAGAGTTATGTAAAAAGGAGAGACATGCAGTTCAACAACCAGAAATGAAAGACAGAATATGTCATCAAAGGCATCATCATTATCCTCCCCTAATCCACAATGGCTGGGGAAACTCTAAAATTTCAAGATGATGAAAAATGTGAAACCTGAAGGTGGTTGATGCGTGCTACTATTTCATCTATGGCATCTCGACACCATAGACGTAGATCCGTCACCACCTGGTCATTGCGACTTCGAGCAGTATGAAGCTTTTTAGCAGGTTCACCAATCATGTCAGTAAGGGCTGCCTCTATGTTCATGTGAACATCCTCCCTGTCAGTTCTCCACAAAAACTCCCCTGCTTCAATTTGCTTCTTAATTTCTTTAAGGCCAAATAGTATGCTATCTCGATCAGCATTGGTTATCAGGCCCTGACACCATCAAGTCATAAAAGCCAGATGAGCTGAAGAAAATGGAATCCTGTACTTTAAAACAAGTAAATAGGATATAGCTACAATATTAACCATAAGCATTAATTTCAGGACTGAACTACCACTTAATGGGATTGCGTTTACAGCAAGCACATGTGGACTTTGGAAGATAATTTGCTCGAGAGCGAATTTAAAATCGTGGGCAAATAAATGCAAGTTTTTCCAAACCAAACCAAACATAAAATAAAATCAAACCTTCCAATCCCACGTAGCAATACTAGCAAATAGCACCAAAGCTAGCACTTCTATAGCCATAATACAAGAGCTTTCACCTAAACATGCCTTATCCTGGGTATAATGTTTAGGCAGCACTGACAACATAATAAACTCAACTCCACAATAAGCCAGTGCACTTGATCATGCTCATGAGAAGTAGAATCAACTTTCATCAATCACTAGACAATAGTCATGGCTGCTCAATCCCATTATTCACATTTCACAGTTCAATCCATCCATACACAGTAACAACTAGTTCAAAATCAGCAAACACACATTCCAACCACCGAACAATCCCAACTTTCGAATTCCCCACGCAAAGACGCTGCTGCTAAGATTAAAAATTTGAACTTCCGGCCATTTTCAACAATGAAACGAACCTGGGCGGCAAGCATTTCGGCGTGGGCGACGCTCCCGGCGATGTCGTGCTTGTACAGCGCCTTGTCGAACGACACCGACTCGCTAAACCGCTCCACCGCATCCGTCACGCCCTCCTCGAACCTCCCTCCCCACAGCTTCGCTTCCTTCTCGCCCGCCGCCGCCGCGACCCGCGCCATGGACACGCCGTCGCCGGCCGTGGCCGCGGTTCGGACGGGCAGGCCGGTTCCGACCAGTCGGGCCAGCTCCATCGTAGAAGTGAATGAGCCGCCGGACGAGAAGATCGGTGGTCGGAGCATGCCGCCGCCCTTGGGAGTTCCGGGAAAGTAAGGAAAAATGTTTATGAGGAGCAATCCCTCTTATATAATATAATAACTACATTTATTTGATTATTTGAATATTTATTTGGTCCGGTTTAATATATATATATATATATATATATATATATACATATATGCATTGGCTAGCCTAGGGGCTGTTACCCATAGAATACCGTGGTCACCTCAATACATTAATGCCAAATTACACCATCTGACGCGTCAGATTCGTGTTTAAGAACCCTGAATCCTAACCCTCCACCTCCATGCAGCCGCCCGGCTGCCGCCGCCACCTGTTCCGGGCCGACGTCTGTCGCGCCGCGCGCCGTCGCCGCACCTGCACACGCGCACAGCCGCATCGCCGCTCGGGTCGCCGATCCGCGCGCGCCACGCCCGGGTAGCCTCGCCACACCGGCCGGTGGCTGCCGTTGCAGCGCTCGCCGCGTCGCCAGAGCGGCGCGCCACCCCCGGTAGCGGCGCTGCCACCCTGCCGCGCCCAGGCGGCCAGATCATGGCACCGCCACCGGCCAGCACCTGTCCGGGGTGGCGCGACGGGGCGAGGGCGGCATGCTGGGCAGAGGCGGAGGTCGCGAGCGCCGCTGCCGTGGCTGGGAGGGAGGGCGCCCGGATCTGGCCGCCGCCAGATGCGGGCTCATAGCCGCGGCCGATGGCCGCGGCGACAGGCCAGACCTGGCCATCCCCGGCCAGATCTGGTCGGCGGACCCGCCAGGTCCGAGCCTGTCGCGGCCGGATCTGGCCGCCGCTGCTCGCCTGCGCGCAGCGGCAGCGTCCGCCCCTCCGGATCATTTGGACCGGCCTTCTAATCGGACGTCCAGGTCAAATTAAAATTATTTTTAAAAAAAAACAAATAGATCTGGGCCGTCCGATGTAGATCGGACGGCCCAGATATTGTGACCGTAGGAGCCGATTTCCTGCCTCTGGCGCAGGAAACCGGCTCTCACATATATATATATATATATAGGATAAGTTTATTGTGTTGGAGCACAGCCAACATGGCTATGCTTGAGTATTTTTATAGCCCTTAAATTTTATCCGATAGCTAGGATATGAATCCTGCCCAAATATGGCTCTATTTTGATCGGGTGTTTTTTCCGCCCCATTGTCCAGTCCGCCATCGCCGGCAGAGTCCTCGACCTCATTGAGGGCGTTGGCATCATGCTCCAGCGCTTCGTCCCCCTCATCCCCGCGGAGGAGCTCATGCTGGCTCGCACCTGCGCCCCCACTATGTTCGCGTGCGTACCCTCTGAGGCTGAGGCCAAGCTTGGTGCTTTGGCCAAGGATGCCACGGCTTCTTCGTTGCCCAGGGGGTTCGGCGGGTTTGGGTTTTTCGTTAGGAGGAAGGAGAAGGAGGAGGGCGGAGGGGCGAGAGAGGAGATTTTGGAGAGCTTTCATTCTCCCAATCCACCTCCCCTGCCTGCTTGCCTGCCCGCTGAGCCCGCCTACCGCGCCCACCACGTCGCATCTCAAGTTAGACGGAAGGTTGACAATGACAAGGGATGGTTGATGACAAGATGACATCATCGAGGCCACTGGCTATGCCGAGGCTGGCAACGCTCTACGAAACAAAGCAAGGGTGGCGAACACGGTAAGGGGAAGAGAAAGAAGGGAAAGTAAGGGAAAGAGGGCCGGCGATGGCGACACTGGCCGGTGGTGGTGTAGGTGATGGCAGGTGGTGGTCAGTGGCAGTTGTTAGCAGTCAGGGTGGAGCGGCAAAAACAGAGGAGGGGACGATTGTAGGGGGAAAATGACTCGATGGCAATTTTATAATAAAAACTTGACTCTGCTCCCGAGTCGAGTCAATATTACGAAATATATCTCGAAAAATATAAAAAATATAATAAAATACCATAAAATAAAATAATCGAGTTCTAATTGATTATTTTATTTTATGGTATTTTAATCTATTTTTTCATATTTTTCGAGATCTGTTTTGTAATATTGACACGAGTCGGGACCAAGTCAAGTTTTTATTACAAAACTACCCTTGCCCATTTCCTTCCCAACTCGTGTCAATATTACGAAATAAATCTTGAAAAATATGAAAAAATAGATTAAAATAAGATAAAATAAAATAATTAATTAGAACTCGATTATTTTATTTTATGGTATTTTATTATGTATTTTATATTTTTGGGATATATTTCGTAATATTGACTCGATTCGGGAGCGAATCAAGTTTTTATTACTAAACTATCCATGCATATTTCCTCCTCCCTCCCCTATTTTGACGGCGACTCTGTTTTTCCACCCCTGTTTTGCCACCCGCTAGCGACCTTGAGAGCGAGTCAAGCGAGGATAAAATAAAATAATAAGAGTAAAATGCCATAAAATAAAATAATCGAGTTTTAATTAATTTTTTAATTTTATGGTATTTTACTCGATTTTTTAATATTTTTTTGACATTTATTTCGTAATATTGATACGAGCTGGGATGGAAATGGGCAAGGGTAGTTTTGTAATAAAACTTTGACTCGATCCCGGCTCGAGTCAATATGATAAAATACATCCTAAAAAATATAAAAATATTATAAAATACCATAAAATAAAATAATTGAGTTCTAATTGATTTTTTAATTTTATGGTATTTTACTCAATTTTTTTCATATTTTTTGACATATATTTTGTAATATTGACTCGAGTCGGGAGCGAGTCAAGTTTTTATTACAAAACTACTCCCCACACCTAAACTCATTCTTCTCCCCCGACTCTGTTTCCTGCTTCGTCCGTTCCCGCTTCATCTGTTTCCCCTGCCAGCGACGGTGCTCCAAGCCCACCGCGCACTCCACCCCCTCCTCCCTCTGCCCCACGTCCACCGTTGGCATCGCCTCCATCAACGCCTCCGACCACGGTTAAGTCATTTGAAGGTGCAGCTATTTAGATGCCTCCGAGGACAAAGCTTTCTTTGTTTCTCTCGCCAACGACAATTCTCCAAACACACCGCGCAGTCCACCCCCTCTTCTGCCACCACGTCCACATTTGGCATCGCCTCCATCGACTCCACCGATACTGGCTACGTCTTCTGAAGCTGCAGTATTTTGGATGACTCCACCGCCCGTTTGCATCATCTCCTCTGTTTCCAGCCGGCGACTTCAACCTTGGACTTTCGGATTCTTCACCACACCGTTGGGTTGCCGGCCTTCTCGCAGGAGGTCCGGTGTTGCAGTTTATACATTTATGTTACATAGTTTATACGTTTATGTTATTCATCGACGCTTATGTTATTCATCCTCGACGCTATGTCATGCAGTTTATACGTTTATATATAATAAGTTGTTGTGCCTAGCTAGTCCATGAATGGATTAGTTTCTTAATGAGGCTTAGTTGGCCTGTGTTTTAGAGTAGGTTTATGAATTAAAATTATGTACAACTATAATGATTTTGTTGATGTTTCATTGTATCTGTTATATCCTGGTAATGAACAATTAACATATTTCCTTTTCCTAGTATTAGGTTGCAATCAAGACAGCAACATTAATTATCTGATGGAAGAAGACAACAACATTAGATATGGTGACGTCAAACCTACCGGTAGTTCAATGGAAGATAAGGGAGATCAGATACACGATTTGTGGTTGACTCAACATGGAATTCGGATTACAGAAGAAGATTGTGAGGAAATTGAAGAAATAGACAAGAGTGGAGAAGATTTTGACAAAATAGAAGCTGAAGGTGAAGCCGAAAAAATATCCGAATGCTTTGAAAATATGACCCCTTGTTTGGGCATGGAATTCTCGTCAGAAAAAGATGCATATGATTTTTACAACCAATATGCAAGAAGACAAGGGTTTGACATTAGAAAGGCACAATTTTATCGATCGAGAAAGACAAACTGTATCACATATCACAAATTTGTATGTTCGAAAGAAGGTAAAATAGATATGAATGACAAGAGGAAGATGGGGAGAGAAGTTAAAAGGCGTAGAGAGACTAGAGAAGATTGCAAAGCTTATATGAGAATACATCTAAGCAAGTGTGGGGTGTGGAAAGTAGATGATTTTATGGACATTCATAGTCATGACTTCTCAACTCCAACGAAGGTTGCAAAGCTTTGGTCTCATAGTCGGCTGTCTGAATCCTGCAAAAATATGATTGATTCACTGCATGAAACATGAATGAGACCATCAGCCATCTCTAAAGTTTTGATTGCAACTTCCAATGGTGTCGACATAGACAGAGTGACGCGTCAATCTTGCATCAGCCATCTGAAAAGCACCCGTAAGAATGATGTTGGGCGGCAATGCTTAAGTGTCATCAAGTACTTTCAAGAGAAAAATGTGAAAGACAGTGACTTCTTCTTTGAAATTGAATTAGATGAGAATGGAACGACCCAAAATGTTTTTGGGCTGATGGGAGATCAAGGGCATCTTACATGAACTTTGGCGATGTGATAGTGTTTGATGTAACTTATAAGACCAATGCATTCTCCATGCCGTTTGCTCCATTCACTGGTATTAATCACCATAGGCAATCTACCCTTTTTGGTTGTGCTTTACTTGCTAATGAGACAGAGGCAACATTCACTTGGTTGTTTAAGACATGGTTAAAATGTATGTGGGGAAAAACACCTACTTCTATTATCACAGATCAAGATGGAGCAATGCGAAAGGCTATTGCAACTGTTTTTCTGAGAAGCCATCATAGGTTTTGCTCATGGCACATATCTAATAATGCCATGATCCATCTAAAACATTTGAAGTCCAACCATAGTGAATTTGAAAAAGAATATAATGATTGGATTTATAGAAGTGATACAATCACTGAGTTTGAGGAGAAATGGAAGATTATGCAAGAAAAATACAATTTGGATAAAGACTGTTGGTTATCCTCCATGTATGATGTCAGACACCATTGGATATCTATATACATGAGGGATAATTTCTTTGTAGGTATGACTTCGAGCCAAAGAAGCGAGAGCATGAATTCATTTTTGATGGATTTGTGCATTCACAAACCCCACTGGCAGATTTTGTGAGGCAGTATGATAGAGCGCTACAATCTCGTAGATTTGACGAGGAACAAGAGGATTTTAAGACTTTGAATTCCAAGCCTGTGCTATGCGGATACTCTCCTCTTGAGGCTGAAGCTGGGACTATGTACACGAGATCAAATTTTGAAATTTTTAAAGATCAATTGAAAAGGAGCCAAGGATGCATTTGCAAGAAAATCGGCGAGGAGAGTTCAATAACAAAATATGAAGTGTTTCCACATGATGATGTTGCTAAAAAACATGTTGTTGCATACCAAAGTTGTGGACAAATGAATGTCACATGTAGTTGCAAGAAATTTGAAAGCGAAGGAATTTTGTGTATGCACATTTTGAAAATTTTTCATAAGAAACAACTCTACAAAATTCCAAGTCAATATATGCTATACCATTGGACAATTAAAGCTAGATATTGTTATTCAAGCCGAAGTGAGGATACCAACCTCGTTCATTCCTCTAGAAGTCCACTTACCCCATTGCAAATATGGAGATTTCGGAATATGACTATCTGATTGCAAGATTTGGGAACAAGTTCAGATGAGCGATATCATTTTGCATTACCACTTTTAGAAAATTTGGTTGAACAGCTTGATGCGATTGGGAGTTCATCTTCATTGAGAGTAGAAACAAGTAACGAGTCTGTTGAGAGACAAGTTGCAACTTCAATGGAGCATATTCCCCAAATAGTAGTACGTGACCCCTCTCAGTTGCGTACTAAAGGTCGTCCCAAGAATAGTCAAAGATTGAAGGCTGGATATGAAGTTGCTCAATCTCAGACAAAAAAATAGATGTGTAGTCTTTGTAATGAGAGAGGTCATTATTCTATGACATGTAAAAATATTCATAGCAATTGTAACAATGATTCCATGCAATAAGATTTTGTGGGCTTATATAATGTATGGTTGTAGATGTTGGGAAACATTGTCATTGTAATTTTTGTGCTTTTTTGGATTGTAATCTTTTGTCCTGTTATTGAATGGCAATGATATATTTTTGTCATCCTACCCTGTTGTCAAGGTCTCCAAGTTTGTGGATTGCGGGTATGCTGTTTGACATTTTGTTTTAACTGTTCCTATTTATATTATTTTTAATATCATATCTATGTCACTCGGAACACAACCATGATACATCATACCTTTTTTTGTCTATTTACATAATTACAACATCGCAAATATTCATTAAATATTGACTAAGTAGGATCTTGATGGATTCGAACCACCATCCCTCAAGAATTTCTTGAGTGCTCTGCCAATTTTGAGCTAAAGATCCACAATAGTTAAAGTCATTGAAAAATATAAGCTGGTGATACCAATCATTAGTTCAAGACAACTTAACTGCAACATAGACTTCTTTTATCAACTGCTTGAAGGTCTCTCAGTTCCGTCTGTAATTTATGCTAGCACAAGAGCGAGTTCTGATGTAGTACACTACAATCTTACCACAACAAAAGCAGAAATAGATAAAAGATTAGGCCTGACTACAACAATTGAAACCAACCAATTTTTTAAACCTAATCAACTAGTGAAGAAAAGCAGAGGATACCACACTTTCTATGTAGCAAACTTGTAAAAAAAGGTGTATTCCATTGATTAATTTTCAGTTGTATATAGCATTTGAATGACAAATTCATTGTGTACGTTACTAAAACTTGATGCAATCTAGCTACTACATGG
Source organism: Piper betle (assembly GCA_033002965.1). Lineage (NCBI taxonomy): Eukaryota > Viridiplantae > Streptophyta > Magnoliopsida > Piperales > Piperaceae > Piper > Piper betle. The sequence continues at coordinate 1,010 of JAURVB010007912.1, read as the reverse complement.
ACAGCTTCATAAGAACTCTGAATCTCTTTTAAGAAAAAAAGAAGTCTCAATCTTTTAGCTAATATATCACTGATAGAGAAGCAGATAGAGAACAGACAGCAAACACTGACATGATTCATAGAATTGAACTGTATCGGCAACTTTTTCCTTGGTCATCTACACAATGAAATTGAATAATCTATACCTGCTTCATAACTTTGTCAAATGCAGATTAGTGCATGAGCAATAACCTTGTCAAATGCCACCAAATTCTTGAATTCTTTGCAACAACCACTACACCTCAAATATACCCACTCAGTTATCATCTTAGATTCTTAATGCTGCTATGCATCCGTCGGTTTATATATCAACCTTTCTGCACATACTAACATTGTTGAGGATAAAAACATTCCTTAGACAATTCATTATGAACTCTCTTCTTCTCAAAACTAAAATCCTCCACATGAACAAAAACTTGCTACTGTAAATAGTTATTATAAATGCCTAATCATTCTAACGAAGATGTGAAAACACCAAATAGGAAAAGCTCAATCCGATATTGAAATCATGCTCACTAGAGGCGGAAAAAATTGAATTGTTTAACATTCACAACAACAAATCATCTCCCATTTCTTAAATTTTGTTTGTAACATATTATACCTCAAATCTACCTAATCACCAGTCATCTAATATTCTCAATGCTATGCATTTGTCCATCCATAAATCAAATGCCATGAACAAAAACAAATGCCATGAACATCGCCTGATAACCACACCAAATTTGGTCCCAAAATCGAATTTAGCCTACCCAAGGTACCGCCTTTGGCCTGCTTATAATCGGGCGGTAATCTGGGCATGGGAGTGTGGATTGGGAGAACGTAGCGCTCTCCGACACCTCCTCGCCCTCTGTCGGGCTGGCATGAGCTCCCCGGCAGGGGGACGAGAGCTGAGCATGATGTCGGCACCCTCGATGAGGCCGAGGAGGACTCCACTAGCGATGGCGGACTGGACGGTGGGGCAAAGAAAAAACA
>JAURVB010007911.1:0-113468 GCA_033002965.1 Piper betle | reverse complement strand
TTGGTTAGTTGAAAAGAATAAAAACAATGTCTAACATTTATCTTCTTTGGTTTTGGGGATTTTTAATTTTTGGAGAAAAAGGGCTACAAATGAGAAAGAAAATTGTGTGCATTGAAAAAATGAGATTCGCTTGCAATCATTAATAGTAACCTTGGCTAAGTTCTTAATCTATAATTTTTTATTTTCTCTTTTTTATAGTTAATATCTATTTTGTAGAAAATGCAGTAAATTGTTATTTGAGAGTTTGTTCTCCCGTGAATGTTTTCTGTGTTAAAGTTGTGATATAGTAAATTTAATCTAGTCGTTTGCCTCGTGGTTTTTTTTCAAATTTAAGGTTTTTCATGTAAAATTGATTTGTTTTTTTAGGTTTGTGGTGTGTATATATCTTGTTTGGTATTCTCATCCTTTTTCAATTAAAATGAGGATTTTGTTAGTTAATCTCAACACTACTGTTCTTTGAAATTAAAGTTGTGCTCATCACATTATCAAATTTTAGAAGAACTTGTAACAATCCATTTCTCTACCTAGAAATGTATCTAAAAGCCCTTTAAGCTTTGCCTCTTACCCTAGATGACTATGTGCAGAGAAGGCTACCAACCAAAAGAAAGAGCATAGTTTCAAAACCAAGCTTAAAAACCGTTCTTCATGGTGAAGAACTGTCTTTATTTTGAAATTTGAAGTATTGACTTAGGGTTGTTTGCTTGCATGCCCCCAAAGAAACAATGGAAGATAGAAATCCACCAAGAAACTAAGCCAAGAAAACCAATAATACATTAAGCCCAAGTTGCTAGATCCATGAAGGCCCAAGTATGGCGGGGGTAAGGCAGCAGGACAACAAGATAAAAGCACAATTTTATTTTAACCAATCATTATCTCGGCCACTTTTCCTTTGTCACTTTCCTTTTTCCAGAGGGCAGACAAACTTGCTGATAGGCAAGTAAGACAGACATTGATTTCGTGATTTGGCTTGCCTGCTTGATCTGCCAGCACATATGAGAAAAAAATGTCGTTGTACATGGCAGCTGGATGAAAACCTGTTCCAAATCTATATCCATTTTCCCATTCTCCAACCTTCACTTTCCTCTGCATGGTCCCCAAGCCCCTCAAAAGATCAAGACTTTGGAACCTCCTCATACATGTATGGCATTAACCCAATAATGCAGGGTACATCCAAAGTCTTGAATAGCTAGAATCCCATTTCATATTTCCAATCAGAACTTATCTCCAAAACACCTGCCTACTGCACCAGCCAACTTATAGAGAGACCTGTGTTATCATGTGGGCAGCAGCTGACATGACTACTCATCAATTACAGAGTCTCACTTATGTAAAAAAGGACAATCTTGGATCACTCGGAAATATGTAGACTACTCTCCCACTTGAAATGTGACACGGGTCTCTCTCAATAATTTGATGCAGGTACTAACAGTTATGAAGCAAGGTTTGAACACTAAATATGACCTTCAATGCAGGTTGATATCTGTTTAATACAATATTTTACTTTCTTTTCATCTGAAACCTGAAACCCATCTTTTATTTTCCTATGAAAAAAAAACCCGCGTTCAATTTATCCATTCACAATCAAAAAAACAAATGTAGAGTAGAAACAGACTTACCCAGAACCTAAGAACCGACAAAGCAGTCATGAAAAATGGCGAAAGGTCCATCCAACCAGCTCTTGTGAAGCTGGCAAATGTAACAGAGTATGAATGTAAGAGCAAAAGACGAAGAGAGTAGCATCATTCGCGGCTTTGATAGACATCACCGGAATTTTTTATGTGCTGACAATGTTGGTTTGAACGTGAATCTGCGGAACTTCAACTGGGACAGATCCTGTACAGTAAAAAAGCTGGAATTGGAATGACGGTGATCCTCTGCACATGATATGTCTTATATATATATATGTTGAGATTAAAAAAATTATTTTTCAAAAAAATTTCCAATTAGAGTTGGTGGTTCTCAAGATTTTAATAATCAGAAAAAATGTAAACTCCTAAATTAAAAGAAATTATTTTTTTATAATATTCATTTAGGAGGGCCCACATTTTAATTAATATCTAGTTATATTCCTTTTTAAATGTTAGAAACTTGAAAGATAAAAACTCCCAAATTGGCAAATTGAGTTCTTCTTTTCTAATATGAACTAATAGCGAATCATTGGTGAAGTGATTAGATTGATCTAAAATGCGTTTGTTTCATTTGTGGGAATTATTCAATAGGACCCAACCAAATTGTTGAATTGTCACATTGGAGCTAGTTGTTGATTTTCTTGTCACATTTTAATCTACTTTGGGTATAAATACACCTAGATTGCTAATAAAATAATTAAATTCAACATAAATACTTGACAAAAGAGCAATTAAGTACCACAAATCAATAATTAAGCAACACAAAATATCAATTATTTTTATTTTATTAAAAATGTCAACTCAATACCACCCAAGAATCAATTAAGTACTTGAATATGGCATTTCAACAATTTTGAAGTACAAATATTTTGATTTTCTATCAATTTTACATAAGCTTCTTTACTATAAATCAAATAAGTACCTCTAACCCACCAACTAGGAAGCCCAAATATGTCAATTTCTTATTTTTTAAAGTCAGTTTTTGTACTTATTTTAACCTAAATATTAGAAAAAAAAATATTATAATCCTTTTAAAAAAAAACCAAAATTCATTTTTTATCTTTTAAAAAAATCACATCATCAATTCATGCCAGCGATATAACAATCCTCTCTTTTAGAGTGGCATTTCAGAAATTAAGCCTCTATACCTGGGGTAAAACGGTAAAAATGCCCCTAATTCGTTGGGTTCATATCGCCGTCTCCGACAACCGTCACCGTGAATGGTGACGGCGCCGCGGCCGTCGGAGCAGTAGCGCTGCCGGAAACCGGCCCCTCTTCATGGGCCATCTCCACCACCATCATCACGGCGGCGACGACTCCGGCGGCGTTGGCGGCGGCGGGCGCGTCAACAGCCCCAGGTACTCCGGCCCCATGACTCGCCGCACCCACTCCTTCAAGCGCGGCCCCGCCAATGGCGAGATCCAACTCCCCATCCACTCCCCGAGATCGGACTCCGCCCCCGCCGATGGCGGTGGACTCGCTGGCGGCGGACTTGAGGCGCTGGTAGAGCGGCGGCACAACCATGAGAGGGGCGGGGGGCGAAGAGGGGAGGGGAGGGGGTTTAGAGGATGTGGGGCTCCGGGAGAGGAAGAAGTTGGGGCAGTGGATGTTCTTCACCTTCTGCGGGGTTTGTTTGGTGCTGGGCGCTGTCAAGATCTTCGCCGGAGGGTTGATTCGTTCCTCCATCGATGGTGATTTTAGGGTAAAGTTGTTTTGGTTTTTGATTCTCTGTCTCCGATCAATATTGCTTTTTTGTGATCAATTCTATCGACATGAGCTGGACAATTTGTTATTGAATGACAAAAGTGGTATTTTTTCTATCAAATGTTTTACTAGCTCATATGACATGTATTTTTGCTTGGGAAGCTCAAGTTTTCTAGGGATAATGTTAGTATGAGCATATAGAAATGCAGTTGAGATTGATTTGGGACTTCTAAATTTTAACTACCTCATCTGTTTACTGTATTCCCTTTCTGATTTGTTACTAACATTATTGGCAATTGACAATAACTTCCGAGTACCCAGAGGTTGTTCTTTTTTATGCTGAGAGAGAGTTTTTTTAATCCAAATTTATCAAATTAAAATATTTTACACATGATTTTTTTTTGTTGATGATTAGGAATCAGGTGCTTACTTCTCTGCAAGGATGGTGGCAAGCTCTGGAGAGTATGGGCACCAAGAGACAGGTGACGTAGAAAGAACGTTAATGACCGTTGGCACCAAAACAGCCACTAGTTTTGACAGCAAAGTTGAGGTAACATTGATAAGCAGATAGTTCCTTGTTTGTCCTTGATGTGTTGTATATTTATCGATGGCTTTGGTGTTGGAATATTTTCCTTGTGCATTCCCTCTAGCAATAGCTTTGATATTAAATTCATCAGTGATAAACTGATAGACTGCCTTCCACAAGTTTATTAGCCTTTCATTTGGAGAATTTTCTCCAACTTAAGAACCGAGATATTTATCTGTTTCTTAAGGGCATAACTCGTTAAAGTTCGTTTTGTTGGCCCATTCCAAGTCAGTCTTGTCTGGTCGTCTTATTTTAAAGCAATCCTGTCTTTCATTTCAGAATTTTGATGTATGGCAAAAATCCAACAGTGAAAACTTCACAGAGTGTATTGATCATCCTAGAACCCGGAGAAGTAAGTTGAGTTATTTATTCTTGCAATTTTTTGAACCATATTTCGTTATGTTCTTCTGCTTATTTTTATTTCCCAAATATAATATATCTTGTAAAAAAATATGATTCTCTGACTCTTACAGAACCAGATGAGAAAACAAATGGATATATCTTGGTGAATGCAAATGGAGGTCTCAACCAGATGAGATTTGGGGTCTGATCTCAACTCTTGCTGACAATATGCTGAAAAAATTTAGATTGATTTGATTTAGCCTTCTTATAATGTTATTCACAAGCATTTTATAAATTGTTGATGAAAAATCGCAGATATGTGATATGGTTGCCGTGGCTAAAATTATGAAGGCAACTCTTGTTCTTCCTTCCCTTGATCACACCTCATACTGGGCTGATGAAAGGTTGGTTCCATCCGCTTTCTTTGCCACTAGAGTTCAACTTTGTCAAACATATACAAATAAGATTGCTGTGAAGAATTTTTTATATTTTTTCTCGTCCATGTTGTTAAGAATTGTCCTGCTTCTTGTACATGCTTCCATACTTAACTTAATTGTTGGTCAAAACCAAAATAATTACTGGTTTGAGATCGTGAATTCAACTGTAATAGTAGTGTGCATAAATTATTGATTTTATGTTTTACCAAGCTTTCAAAAATGACTGTGGTATGTTGCAGTGGTTTTAAAGATCTGTTTGACTGGCAATATTTTATTGAAAGCCTTCAAAATGATGTTGAAATTGTTGAAAAGTTGCCACCTCCCTTTTCAGAATTAGAGCCTTTTACAAAGACCCCCATATCTTGGTCTAAGGTGACTTGTCATATATATGTTTCCTAGTTGTTACGTTATCTCACTTGGCAATTAGTTGAGTAGATCGATCATTTCTCTTTTTTTCAGGCTAGTTACTATAAGACAGAGATCCTCCCATTATTGAAACAGCATCAGATTATGTATTTTACTCATACGGATTCTCGACTTGCCAACAATGGTCTGCCGCCTTCCATACAGAAGCTGAGGTGTCGAGTGAACTATAGGGCATTGAAGTATTCAGCGCCAATTGAAGAACATGGCAGTGCCTTGGTTTCAAGGATGCGCCAAGATGGCAGTCCTTATGTTGCTCTCCATTTAAGGCAAGCTTCTTATCAGGATATTGAATTCTTTTTGCCTGTGTAGTTGTCTTCATCTCAGAACTTAAGATCAAACAAAAACACACCGCATAACAGAGGAAAAGCAAATATCTGCATGGTGAAACAAAAGCACACTGCATGTGTATGAAGTTATCATTCCTGTAATTTATTCATTTTAATTAGTGTGCTTCACAATTAGGGAATTTTATTTGAATTGTATTATTATCAGACAATTTTGATATTTAGATAATATGGGTACATTGTAATGTTCTGATAGCTTTTCCATATTCACAGTTAAGAGTTCAAGGAAAGGTGGTCCATTTGAATCTATCTTTTTACTCTGGTTTTACTCTTCAAGTATGTCTATCCATATTAAACAATCAAGAAATGAGCTTTATTTTCTTTAAATTGCTATGTAATTCTGAAATTGAGTGCAATGTCATTTCAGTTAACCCTAAGTTAGTAATATTAAGTAGAGAATTTTTCTGGTCCGTCTTTTTTTTCTAGCATTTCTTTTTGTGTGCCCACATTTTTTAGAACTGCTGTTGACCATGCTGGCATGAAGCTTCTACCATTGGAACTACTATTATGCTAATGGCTTCCGTATCTTTTCCAGATATGAAAAGGATATGCTGGCATTTACTGGGTGTAGTCATAATTTGACGTCAGAAGAAGATGAAGAACTACGGCAGATGCGGTATGAGGTAAGCCATTGGAAAGAAAAGGAAATTGATGGATTTGAGAGAAGAAAACTTGGGGGATGCCCTCTTACACCAAGAGAAACGGCACTTCTACTAAAAGGGATGGGGTATCTCCCTACCACCCGAATATACTTAGTAGCAGGTGATGCTTATGGCAATGGTAGTATGAAATATCTTCAAGATGAGTTCCCAAATATCTACTCTCATTCAACTCTTTCACATAAAGAAGAGTTGGATCAGTTTCGCAATCACCAAAATATGCTTGCAGGATTGGACTATATTGTTGCTCTTCAAAGTGATGTTTTTGTGTATTCTTATGATGGAAACATGGCGAAGGCTGTGCAAGGTCATAGGCGGTTTGAAAATTTCAAGAAGACCATAAATCCAGACAGGTAAGTAATCTTTAGATGTTTGTCTATATCTATGTGGGGATAGTTCTGATAATCTACAATTTTCCTATGCCTATATCTATGTGGGGATAGTTCTGATAATCTGCAATTTTCCCTTATTTTGTTTCCAGCAATAAAATTCTCATTTATTGATAGCCTTGTTTTTAGCACTTTAATATACTTCTCTGTTTAATGGCATGGTAAGACAGGCAAGTCATAAGATGCGATTAACTATTTTGTAACACTTATGTCTCCTAGTCATTTAGCATGTCTAATCCATTAATGCGGCATCATGGAGCAAGTACTATTTTCATATTATGAACTTATCTCTCTTTTGTTTATGGTGAAATTAAATTTACAACTTATTTTTAACTTGTACAGGATGAATTTTGTGAAACTAGTGGATGATTTGGACGAGGGAAAGATAACGTGGAAAAAATTTCGTTCCAAAGTTAAGAAGCTGCACAAAAATCGAATTGGAGCCCCGTATTTACGGGAGCGAGGAGAATTTCCGAAACTGGAGGAAAGTTTCTATGCAAATCCCTTGCCAGGTTGCATATGTGGAAAACAAGATGCTACAGAGTGAAAAGTACATATTACAAACTGGTTTTAGTTCTCGGTTCCTAACATCATCAAGCAGAATGGATAGATGATTCTTTGTTAGCTCGGGGATTTGTCTATTATCAAGTTGAATAATAGGCAAGCACATGATTTTGCGCTTGAGAGGTCGTGTTCCCATTTTTTTAGTCACAAAATTCAATTACATATATTGAAGAGTTTGCCTATTGCCAAGGAGGTTTGTGCAGGATCTTCCACAGATATAATGCTGCATTGGGTGCTCTAGGCTGCTTTTTATTTTTCATACATGTAAAGCTTCATTAGTTCTACGATCAATTCTTTAGGGGGTTTTGTATTTGTTCTCCTGGTATTTGTATAACGCAGTTGCATTTAGATTATAATGACAAGCATGAAATTCAACTGCAAGCTTGTCAAAGTGAATTGTTCCAGCAATATAGAAGTTAGTAAAAGAAATGCCACGCTATTAGCATTATGTTTTGGATCGTACCTCGCCTTATCCTATCATTTTAGCCAGGTTTTCATATATGTTTTGACTAAGAATTTACTGGGTTCAAGGTGTGTGCTATGTTGCCATGTATACAATCATCAAAAGTTTTATATGGGATTCTGTTGTTTGACAAGGTTTAGCTACATATAGAAGGTAAAAGCTGCTAAATTTAGTTTCTTGATCAGCTACCTGTTGTTGACAATTATTTAAAGCGAAGTGAAGAATGAATTTTTTAAATGAGGTCGGACATTTTTGGGTCCATTCTTTTTGTTCATCTAAGAATGCAGGCCATGATTGTACATACATTGGTTTTCATTGCAAAATTTATGATGCGTTTTTGTTTGTTGTTTAACTAATTATTTTTACTGGTTATGGATGTCTCAATCAACAAGTTAGCACAATTAGCTAGTCCACAATTGAAAAACAAAAGGGCAAGGTCTCATTTATTTCATGCAAAAATATAAGTATTGTATTTGTACATAAATGCAGACCCTCAAATATATACACAATGCGTGTTTACAACACTGTTCATTTCATTCCTCCCAATGCAAAGGGGTGCAAAATAAAAGGAATCCCCTACGGTGAGAAGTTGCGATCAAGATGTAATCTTTTCTATCCATCCCCTTTCACCTCATCTTCTTCGTGGGATAGGTTAAAGATCACAGAACCATGCTTAAGCTTGATAGGAGTAACTCTGGCTTCTCTAGCTTGATCGAGATCATCAACGGTCGACGCTGTCCTCGTGTTTCCACACTGGGCCGACGCCAGTTCAGCTCCACCACATGCGCCTCTCTACGCAAGACCTGTGATGATCTTCGACCAAGTGTTTCGTACTCAGGCCATGTAAATCAAGCAAGCTTTGAATAGAATCTAGCGTTGGAGAAGTGGAATATCGGCAACTCCAACGAGAGCCCAAGACGACCATCACCATAGTCAACCTATTTCCATTAATTTAAAGAGCCAAAATATATTAACCACATTATTGCAATGTCAATGCAACTGGAGAATTGAAATAACCCAAAGCAACAAAACATACATACAAGTTGTAGAATATGTACACACACACATATTCATAGTAAATCATTAAATGGATAAGAATTATAAAAGAAAATAAACAAGTTAAAATAAAAACTTCACCTTAAATACTTCTAAGGGCAGGCCACCCTAAATAGTGGTAGCAGACTCGGTGGCGTTGCCGATAAGAGGGGTGATGGAGTAGCATATGCGCCGTCCAACGCTGCACCGGATGTCACTTGAAGCACCGGCTGACAAAGTCCCTCCCTTGGTCTAACATTGTGTCTGGGATCTCGGGCATCTACTCTTACAGATAAATCATGAATGATCATATACAATTATGATCATATACAATTTAATTATAGTTATAGATTATAACGTCATTGTTTCTTAAATAACTATGAAATAATTAAAATCTAGCTAACCAACTAAACTAATAAAAACTTATATCATGATATTAGTTACGTCTGTTGTTAAAAGTGTTTTTTATTGTATTAATATAATTCATCTTGTGTTTTTTATTATAGTAAAATTTTGACTAACGGGCGAGGCGGCGGACCAGATTCTCTGGCAGTCGGCTGCCGCGGCGTTTGATGAGGTTGGAGAGGCTGCCGCTGGAGGCGTACTCCAAGAAAAGGTTGTAGACCTCGCCGTAGAAGTCGTCGTGGGTGACGTCGTGGCCGAGGCATGGGACTACGTAGGGGCAGCCTTGGAGGAGGGAGAGGACGGCCTCCTCGTGGCGGAGGGACACGGCCGCTGCCGGGGTGACGGCGGTCTTGACGGCCATGATCTGTCCGGCGGCGTCGGTGGCGAGGTAGACCTGCCCAGGTTGGGACCTCGCACCCATGATCGGGTGCTGGGCACCGGTGCAAGATTGTCGACGTTGGCGTTGTTAACAACTAATTGGTCGGCGCTCGTCGACGATAATTGCATGCATGGCGACGAGACGGGGAAGATCAAAGAATAGAAAACAATGAAAGATGATGAATAGAGTAGATTATGGAGACGTGTAGTCCTTATCTAGCAACCTGCACTCGATCGGTAGATATACGCAACCAGGAAGAAGGAAAGCTTCTAATTATACAAACAAACAAAGCTTTCCTTTTTGTTTAATATGTATATATATGCATGTTTTCTCAACATTTTTATTTTGGGGTTGGCAAATAATAATATTTCAATGGCACTTATCTATTTAATAAATTATTACCAATGTTGGTAGATTAATCACGGTTGTATTGCTTGTTTCTGGTATGTTATCATTTCTTTGTATAATGACTGGTTTAGTATTCTTTGATAGGCTGTTAATTTGGGCATCAAGGAAATAGGATAATATGCTTCTAAACGCTGTTTCCTAATGATCCTAGTGATCTTGTCCCATGTCCCAGCTTCCTTCCAATACATGACGTTTCCAGATCAAGTAAGTGTGTTCATCTTTCGTACCTCTTTTCTTGATCACCATCTTTTATTCAACAATATCGGTTTATTTTGGATCACCAGTTTTTAGTCGGAGAGTTATTAAGTTCTGCACCAAGGTTTCTGGTTGCTGCTTCGTTTGCAGCTTATAAGTTAGACATGCATAGGTTATAATTCTGCCCTTCATTTCCCTCCCCAAGCTCTACGGAGCCGGTTCTATACCGTATATAATAAATTTAAAAGCATATATAATTGATCTTGTTTTTTTTTTGCAAAAGATTAATGAGCGAAAATATGTTATTTAATTGCTTTGTGTTTTTATTTATGAAAATTCTTCCCTTTTGTTTTAGTTAGAATTTTATATCCTGGGCATTTCTTTTTTTCCACTATTACCAACGAAGACAATTGTGGGGAGAACAGTCCCCTTGGATTGCACTGAGAAAGCTAGTTTATAAGCAAACTTATTGCATGTACGAGAAACTTAAAAGTCTCTAATCTCATTCCTAACACACAGCTGATATATGTAATTAATCAACCACTCCCATATATTCTACAACAGTTGACATGCCAAGTTCTTCTCTTCAGAATACATGATTTTTTGTACATGATTTTTATCTCTCATGGCAAGATATGTATGCTGATTTATAACTGAGTTGAGATTGAATTCTATGTGATTGAATTCTGATCTTGTAGATTGAATCGAACATATTCTCTAAACTTGTATTTCACCTCCAATGTATATCAATATCATACAACTCTCCTCTTATTATTTCTTTGCAAATTCTGCCATATTATGCACGTTCATCACTTATCTCGTAGCAATCCAATATTTTTAAGCTTGATATAGGGAAATAAAACAAGTGGATTGCTTATCTGCATGCCGCTAGATCAGTAAGATGAAGAAGAACAATTCAGTGAGCTATAGCTTCAGTCTTAGAAAAACCAGGGAGGAAAGAGGAAATATCAGAGATGTCAAAACGACTGGCAAACATTTGACATTTCAGCTACCTTAACTTAACTTGAACTCATCTTGTGAAAAATGATCGCCTTGAAATAGACAACTCGTAGAATCATGAACAAAGCTTAAACTAAGAAGTGTTTAGCTCAGTATGAAACTCAAGCTCAATAAAATACTGGATTCAACTAGCTAGGCTCTCATAAGATACGTTTTTAATGTCAAGTAGTTCATATAATTAGTTAATAACTTTTACGCCATTAATAATCACTTGCATAAAAGTAGTGCTATTACTTAACATGCTACTTAATTATTAACTAATTAGCTAGATAGTAGCAATATTTATGTTTACCTTAAATTATTTTTTTCCAAAACATAATATGATAAATATAACTTATCAAACTTAGTGATACTGCATTACTAATGTATAGTGGTTTTAGTAAGTACTTTACTCGCTAGTTACTTACTTAATAAGTGGCCACTTCCTAATAATTGATATATATATATATATATATATATATATATATATATATATATATAGTAGTTACAAACTACTTGTTTATGAATATTTAGTACTACTTATTACTAAGTGCCGAGGACGATGTACTACTTATAAGGGTAAGATCAAATTAAGTTATTTTGCGAACAAATTGTATTCTATGTTAGATTTGAAAGATTATATATATATATATATATATATATATATATAAAAATTTATGATTTTTACTTATAAATTGAAAGATCTTGAGATAAAATAATGACTTGAACTCAATAGAATCGTCAAATTACTCAACTAAGGTGAAAAATTAATTGTATATAAACCAAACTTGAGCTAGTGAATGTCGATTCAAGCTCGGCTTGAAATATATAAGTTAATAATGAATAAGCTGAATCAAATTAGTTCAGAATCAAACTGAGCGTGAGCAAAATAATATTCTACCTAATGGTCGGCTGTGCAGAGCGAACACCTTATGATTTTATATATGAACGTGCGCCAAATCTTTTGAGTCGCACTTGGTGGGTGCAAACTCGGTTGACCCGTTACTCGGCGTACAAGTCTTTCGCCGGATCTAATCATCTTCTTCACCAAAAACACGAGTCTTTCTTTACATACATACTTAGTCTCTGTGTGACCTTGTCTCTGCAACCCATCAATAGAGAAGAAGTAGGTTGGTCAGTCATTTACTACATTGTGCACCCACCCCCTGAGCAATATAGGCGTACACGAGAGCAAGCCATTGAACATATATATATATATATCTTCATTGCTTAGTAATCTGTTGTAGTAGTAGGCGGTCAAGAACAACATTATTCACACCCACCATATGCGACTCTATATAAAAAAATTACACTAAACAATATGTAGAACGAGTTCAATGCTTCAAACTATGCATACTCTTGACTCACCAACCTTCCCTTCTCCTTCCTTGTTTTGCATTCTATATAACACCAGCACCACTCTCCTTCTCCTCATCCCAGTCTTCTTCTACTCAGTCACCTTTCTCTTCTATCGATCTTAGCTACTCTGATCTCAACGCCTCTATATCTGTATTATACTACACCGTCTATCTATTATCATGGGTAGCCTTCACGGTGACGTGCTGTACAATAATGGTGCAACCGCCATTGGCAACCTCAATCCTTTGGATCCCGATGAGTTCCGAAGGCAGGGCCACATGGTCATCGACTTCCTCGCCGACTACTACCGCGACGTCCACAAATATCCGGTGCGTAGCCAGGTCGAGCCCGGCTACCTCCGCGACCTCCTCCCCGACTCGGCCCCCAATGGCCCCGAATCCATGGACGCCATCCTCAACGATGTGCAGTCCCACATTGTCCCCGGCATCACCCATTGGCAGAGCCCCAACTACTACGCCTACTTCCCTTCTAGTGGGAGCACCGCCGGCTTCCTCGGGGAGATGCTCAGCACCGGCTTCAATGTCGTGGGCTTCAACTGGATGAGCTCCCCGGCCGCCACCGAGCTCGAGACCATCGTCATGGACTGGTTCGGCAAGATGTTGAAGCTCCCTTCCTCCTTCCTATCCAGCGGCGGAGGCGGCGGCGTTCTACAAGGCACCACTTGCGAGGGCATACTCTGCACTCTCACCGCCGCTCGGGACAGGTTGCTGAACAAAATCGGCCGCGAACACATCGGCCGCCTCGTCGTCTACGGCTCCGACCAGACCCACTGTGCCCTCCAGAAGGCGGCTCAAATAGCCGGCATCAACCCCGCCAATTTCAGGGCCGTGAAGACAACCAAGGCCGACAACTTCGCCTTATCGCCAGCAAGCCTCCGAGCTGCCATCGAAGAAGATATGGCGAGCGGGCTCCTCCCTCTCTTCCTCTGCGCCACCGTCGGCACCACCTCATCCACGGCCATCGACCCGGTCGGCCCTCTATGCGAGGTGGCCAAGGAGTACGGGATCTGGGTCCATGTCGACGCCGCCTACGGTGGCAGCGCATGCATCTGCCCCGAGTTCCGACACTACATCGACGGAGTGGAGAGCGCCGACTCGTTTAGCCTCAACGCCCACAAGTGGTTCTTCGCCACGCTCGACTGCTGTTGCATGTGGGTGAAGGAGCCGAGCGCATTGGTGAAGGCGCTGTCCACCAACCCCGAGTACCTCCGGAACAAGGCCACCGAGTCGAAGCAGGTGGTGGACTACAAGGACTGGCAGATCGCTCTGAGTCGGCGGTTCCGAGCGTTGAAGCTGTGGATGGTGTTGAGGAGCTACGGGGTGGCGAACCTGCGCGGCTTCTTGAGGGCGCACGTGAAGATGGCCAAGGAGTTCGAAGATCTGGTGGGGAGAGATGGGCGGTTCGAGGTGGTCGTGCCCAGGACGTTCGCCATGGTTTGCTTTCGGCTGATGGGTCCAAAGTTGGGGATGATATCGGGATTGGAGGAGGTGAACGACTTGAACAAGAGATTGATGGAGTCGATCAACTCGTCGGGGAAGGCGTACATGACACATGCGGTGGTCGGAGGAGTTTACATGATCCGATTTGCGGTGGGGGCGACATTGACAGAGGAGCACCATGTCCATGCAACATGGCAACTCATACAAGACCATGCAAATGCATTACTCCATGGCCTTGAATCTCATTAAGTACTCAAATATTGAATCCACCATGAAAATAACTACTCTTGAAGCTGCAATGCATGAACAATTTTCATATTCTATGATATATCATTTATTAGGTTATTGTTAGAAATAAAGAGGTGTACCAAATGTCTGGTTTTAGTTGATTCTTTCTTTTCTTTTTCGCAAGGATGGATTAAAAGTTGTTCTGTGAATCTTCCTATATGATTATTGATAACCCGAAGCAGAAAAACCCATGAGTTTTTTTCTCAAATTAATGGCAGAACTTGTCTGTGTAAATGTCCAAACTGCTGTTGCTTCTTTTATCAAAGAGATTTTGAGGCCATGCCTACTCTTCATCATGTTCAGCCACCATGAACTTATACAGGTTATCACTGTAAGATATATTCCACTACAGATGATGAATCATTTTACTATGATACCCCTTCTTCTACTTGGGGCATTTTAAGTTTGGTTCTGACACTGGAAGACATGCGAGATTGAGTGTAACAGAGAGGAAGGTTGCATTTTTATTCCTCCCATTAATTCCCATTTTACATGGTACATTATGTGTGTTTAAATTTGTTTTAAGTGCTTTCGGATTTTAGAAACAGAAGTACTAAGAGAAACATTCTAACAGTAAATTAAGCTTTACCATTAATACATATGGGACGGTGACTTGGTTGTGGCCATTCTTTTCTGCCAAATTATATGTTGTCATACAAGAAAACTAATTATGTGTTCCATGCACAGTCATGGCTCCATGTACAAAAAATTTTCCTCTTCTTATGGAAGTGAAATATTATGCCTCATATGTGAACCATCTATGGTTAAAATCATATACTAAGTCCAAAAGGCTAAATCCAATGCAACAACTCCTACCAAATATTCTCTTATCATTCAAGAGCAATATTTATGATGCTAAAAGATCACTCAAACCATATCAAAGGGTTTTTTTGTATGTTTTAGGTATATTATTATGGTGAATGACCTTATAAAAGTAGATCATAAGGTCTGGGGAATTTGCTCTATCTTCCCACCAGTTTTAATGGTCTTGTACACAGATTCATCTTCCTTGTATGCTGCTAATATTGGAATTGAGTTAGATGTGGGCAATCTTTGGAATTTGAAGGAGCAATTTTCTTGGTGAAGACATGGTTTAGTAAAAGAACATGAATCTTTCACACTGAATCATTCTCACCTATAAAACCATCAAATCTTTCTTCTTATTTCAATGCCAAATACTGCTAAATAATTGGGAACTTAGAGAGCCTCAAGGAGATAAAAACAGTACAATTAAGAGGAGTACAATTAAGAGGAGTACACATCAAAGAGAGCCTCAAAGCATTCAATTTCATTCCCATCAAGTGGTTTTTAGACTGTATAAGAGGAGTACACATCAAATGATATCCTTAATGTTACCTCACTTCAAGAACACACATACCAATGTGAATCAGAACACCACCTTGAAAATAAGAGGATAAAGAATTATTTGAGCATAGGGATCAAACTTATTAATTGATTGAATAATTAAGAATGAGGTGACACGTGGCAACTTCTAGTTAAAAATTTTAAAATTTATTTTATCCATGAATACATAAGATTAGATTGATTTAAAGTCTTTAATCAAATACACTCAACCATGGAAAGAATTGTGATTAAGTTATTACTACTTATTAAAACGTATTTACTAGTTTATAATAAATAACCATTACCAATTAGAGCTGCCCAAAGGTCGATCAAACTCTTTTTTCTCAAAATTTGACTCGACAAAAGCTCAACTATATTCCACTAGACTTGAGCTTCAATATTTTGTAGGATAACTAACTTTAGACGTTTATAAAATTGTTCATACATGGCACAAAAATTTTGAAGATATTTGTCTAAAATAAAAAAGACAAATAACTATTTTCAATAAATATATAATTTTTAGTATAAACAATATATTAATGAATATATAATATATATATAGGTAAAGACAAATAGAATTATCTCGAACAAAGGCAAATGAACTCAAGTTTTGAGGCTAACAAAACTGGGAAAACTTGTCTCAGCTTGCCCAATAAACAACCTTAATTAGAATAATATAGTATATATAGCAAGTTACTTTGTTATCTCATTGGGTTAGCTAGGATAAGGCATTCATATATATATATATATATATTATATATATATATATATATATATAATATGCAAATTTTAAAAAGAAAATTCCTCGACTTCTATGCAAACTTTGATACATTTTTCTACAAAAAAAACACCATTTACAATATATTACTTATTATTGGATGAAAAAAATGTTGTTACATGACTTCCCATAAGGGAGATCATTCAGTCGGTTTGGTTAAAACCAAACCGAACTACTTAATTAATCAAATTAATGTATTAACCAAATAAAAACTAAACTACAATCGTTAATGAAACCTACTAAACCGAACTAATTCAGTTTGATTTGGTTTTAACCAAACTCTAGCCAAATTAACTAAAATAATAAATGATATTTTATATCATTAAGTATTCATTTTTAATTATTTACTATAATTATTTTTAAATTTTATTTAAAAATAAATAATTGTTTGTACACATTTAGAGACTAATAATAAACTTATCACGAAAACTTATATGAATAATGTTCTAATTTGAAACATTGTATAATAAGTACACAATATATAACATATTAAACTTTTATATCTTATACATATATAAATAAATTATTTTTAATTAATTAAACCAATGTAACAATTTTATAAATTTTTGCTACATGTCATGTTGAATAGAAACACATAAAGGCGCATGTACAATAAAAGAAAAAAGTGAAGGAACTAATGCAAATAAATTTCTTTCCATTTATGAGATTATTTAGTTTGATTAATTACAACTGAAAACTGACCAAACCGACCGAATTAAGTTTGGTTGATTTTTAATTTTAACTGAACTAGCACCAAACCGAACTATCAAAATGAGTTTAGTTCAGATCGGTTTAGTCGGTTAACCAAACCATGCTCACCCCTGCTATTATCAAATGCAGACTATACATAACAACAGCTTCACGTCGGGAAAGGATTTAAAGGAAATCATGCGTGAAGCCAAGCCCCTGCTTCGAGAGAGTCTGCTACCAGTTTTGATCGAATGGGTAGGACTCCGTGCTGCCCAAAGGAGGGTATGAAAAGAGGAGCTTGGACTCCATCCGAAGACAAAATCCTGAGAGACTACATCAACCTCCATGGAGAAGGCAGTTGGAGAAACCTCCCTCAGAGAGCTGGTTTGACATCAAGAAGCTAAAAAATTGCATCGTTTATGCTTGTTCTTTCCTCCATGAACCAAAAATGTTTTGTGAACTACTGGTGCGTGTATGCAGGGCTCAAGAGATGTGGCAAGAGTTGCAGGCTTAGATGGTTGAATTATCTCAGACCTGATATCAAGAGAGGCAACATCACGGCAGAAGAAGAAGACCTCATCATCAGATTGCACAACCTGCTTGGCAACAGGTTGATTGTTTCTTTATTTAATCCAAACAGGTTGTTTTACTGTGGCATAATATTGTTCGTGTATGTTGTAGATGGTCTTTGATAGCTGGAAGGCTTCCTGGGCGAACAGACAACGAAATAAAGAATTATTGGAACACCACTTTAGGGAAGAGAGCTCATGCCAATGAAGAGAACAAGACGGTGAAGGGGAAGGTGGCCAACAAGGTGCAGATACAACCAATTGTAAGAACAAAAGCTTCAAAATGCAACAAGTTTATATTAGTCCCAAACGACCATGATCTTGTCCGAGGCTCTGCTCCTACGGCGGGATCATTGCCTTCCCAAAATGAGTACCCCGTTACCTTTGATCATAACAACTCTGATGATCATCTGGGTAAGCATGAAAATGAAGATGAAAGCAGCACGTTCTTGTGTTTGATGGATTTTGATGCCGAGAACGACATGGATCTCTTCGATTTTCTCTATTTCGATAGCGAGTACTCAACATTGTCATGCGAGAAACCGGCGATGGATGAAGATAGCAACATCAGTTTCTCGTCAGGTTCAGAGCTGTCAACATTACTGGAAGCGGAAATGCCTGGAAAATGGATGAAATTTGATTGTGCGCAACCGAATGCTGCTTTCGGTGATCCCCGGTCCTTGGCTTCTTTTCTAGAGATTGAAACAGAGTGGTTGAAGGATGGCTAGAATTAATTTTGTTCACCAAATCAGGTATCCTTGCTACCATCAAATTCCACCCACTTGGCTTGGTGCAGACAATTATCTTTCCAAATGTTCCAGGAATATCTATCTTTGATTTGCTTATAAATGGGCGCTCTACCATCTCTTACCCTGCTTTGGCAAGTGTTGAAAATGAGGTCGGTCGCCTCTGTCTATGTTCTTGAGTTAGTTGTAACCAATGTAGACAATAAAGGGCTCGTAGTCAGTATCACAAGCATGCCACTGCAGTCTCTTCTCCCATTTGCAGAGGAGAATTAAATTACCTTTCATCACAATTCTCATCATACAGTTCCATGTTTAGAAATGGGAATCAAATCCTCGTCCAGTGTCACTTTCGTTGGTTGACAAACTTGGCTCCGCTATGAAGCAGAAAACAAGCCATTTCTAACAAGTTAAGACTTATAAGGAACCATATTGAAAACATACAGTTAGATATTCTTTATAATCTAGCATTCACTAGACAATAATAAGACCACCCTTCTACATGATCTTGAAGCTAATTAAAGCATGGGTATGACTGGGCAGGCTATGCCTGAGCACTGGATTGAGTAGATAGTGCACATATGATCAAGATAATGATTAAAAGGTAATCCTTATACGATCAATATAATGATTAAAAGGTAATCCTTCTTACTGCCCACAATCAGTTTCTAGCTGCAGACCAAGTAATTAATTCTAAAACAGATAAAAGAATCCAAAATTCCGTCACGTTAATCATGAAGCAGAATTCTGTTAGTACCCCGCTATCTCGGTTAGAACACACTCAGACATGACTAAAAATGAGTGAACAGTCGCAAATAGATATGATTAGCTGACTTACTTCTCCAATAAGTTCAGAATTTTTCCACCAGTAATTTTATTTTCATGAACAGCTAATATCTTTGAATCATTCCAGTGTTCATGGAACTTCAAACAACCGACCAATAAGGGTAACATGTTAAAGGAGATGAGAGCTCCTTTATCACCAATATCTTAAAGGTTGAAAATGATGAACCTTGCCAAGTACATTCCTCACTGCACCTTTTATTCTGGATAGACGCAGATCCTGCAAGGTTGTAACTTTTATGACAGTGAGCACACAAATAATGTTCTTTTAGACATATATTACTACCTCGTAGGATGATTTGAGAAAATTAAACAATAATACAAGATCATCTTTTGTTAACCATCCCATTTGGTGACCATATTTATCTGATCTTTAAAGAATGATTATTACATGTAAAAATATGAACCATAAAAATGCTTTTTCCTGACAAGAAAACCATGCGTGCTAAGATAAAACATACCACATCTCGCATGGTACACCTCAATACTGGCTAACCTAATAATACATTTAGAGCACTCATAGCCATTGAAGCTGATTCGCATGCGCATCAACAATTAAGACAAGCTATGATCACACAAAATAGCATTCAGTTTTTAAAGTTCAAACATCTCTATTTTCTCTGAGAAACACTTCAGTGTACATCAGTAAGCAGCACTTAACAGCAGTAGAATATCATTTAAATCCTCAGTCACTGACTTCGGGAACTTTTGCTGCTTCCCTAACTATTGAGATAAGCGGAATTTTCAAGTGAACCTTTTAATAGCTTTTGTGAACATGTGAAGGCAAAGCTTTCTTTTTATCATTTGTTATTATAAAGTCAACTTTAATTCGAGTTCTCTTTGAATCTTCAGAATTATTTCCAATGAAATTAGGAAGTTGCTTAGTTAAAACTAAATTGCCTGTCACATACATTACTTAGTTTTTGTTTGATGGTAATAGCAGACATCCAGATTTCTTCTTTATTTTGATTGTGTGCAATAGGAATTTCCTTTACTTCTCTTCACTGTAGATTACTACGAATATTCACCAGAAGAGTCCTTCCATACTATTGGATATAGCCATTTTGGGAAGAGCTTGTCAACTACATGATCCTGTTTTTTTTTTCCTGAGTAACCACACCTAACCTTTCTCAAACTACAACCACAAAAACCTGTGACCTCGATTGAAATGAGTGAATCCTCACCATCTATATAATACACCTATTACTGTGATGTGGTAATAATTTACATTTCTTGTTTTGCATGATAAAGCTAGTTCAGATTTATTCTGCCTTTGAAGGAAAAACATAGCCATTGGCTGCATAGGAATCAGTGATTTTTTAATATTTTTTTACCACGTTTCACTGTTCTTCTCCAAAGTGCGTCTCCCTTAATATTTTCTGAATCTCCATCCTTGTTGGGTACTAGTCTACTATACTTACGCCGGTACTCTCCACAAGCACGATCCAACTCCAATCTCAGTTCCTTTTCCCATCCAAATATTCATCGCTAGTAGCACCAAGGAAAATCACTTCACATAATCCACAAGATATTAATTCAATTAGCATGACTAAGTACATCAAAATTGGCAGCAGAGTTGAATTCTTCAGCTGAATGAACAAAATTCCATTGTCATTTGAAACAAAAAGGAGTTCTTTACTTAATAATCCACGTAAGAACGCACAAAAAGTCTGCATTGACAAAAAGGGGAAACACAAGAGCAAGACTTCTTGATATCTATATCTAAAACAGCAGATATGAAAGCATTGCAGCTCCAGAGCTCACATCAACAGACATGAGGAATAAACAATCAATAGAACACCCATACAAGCCCTGCACCGGTAGAATGAGAAACACAAATGTGAAACAACAACTACTCAGAACTTCACAAAGATTCACATTCCAAACATCAGATTACACTAAAAACTAGCACGTACAAGCATGCTAGCACAGATAGATCACCACCACCAACCACAACAAAGTGCAAGAAGGAGCAAATGGAGTTTACCAGCTCAATCAAAGACTCGAACTTGACGGATCTGGAACCACATAATCCAGAACAATGACACCATCCAACAACTGCCGAACTTTCTCCTTCTCACCCTCCACCCGCTCCCCTTCCGCATCCAACGCCTCCACCTCCGTCGGCCCGGGGAAGACGGCGATGGCCGCCAAGTCGAAGCCTTTCGACCTCGCCGGCGAGAAATTCTCCCCATAGCTCAACTGCTCGATCAAACCGGGGACCAAGTCCTTGACACCGCCCACAACCCCCAAGATCTCCTTCCTCCCCTCCTCGCCGACCCCTTCCTTGGGCTTGATCAGCGTCACCCGCATCACGGACCCCGGCAGCGGCGGCGCAGGCGGGGCCGGGCCGAGGTCGGCGAGCCAGTCGACAGCCATGATGTCGTCGCAGTTGGGGAGGACGTGGGCCTTGACGACGGCAAGGTGGGAGGGGTGGTTAGCGTAGTCGGCGAGGTCGGCCTTGGAACGGTAGCGGGAGTGGAGGATGTGGGTGAAGGCAGGGCCGGCGGCGGAGCGGAGGGAGGAGATGGGACCGGCTGTGAGGTACTGGACCTGGTCGAGGGAGGTGAGTGAGCGGAGGTGGGAGATCATGGCGTCCGGCGGGGCGGCGCCGGGCTTCACGGCGAAGAGGACGAGGTGCTCGACGGTGCCGGCAGACATGGCGGCGGAGAAGAAGGGGAGGCGGCGGAGCCGGCGATGGTGGAGGAGAGGTCGGGTCTTTGGAGCGGCGGCGGTGGCCGTCAACATTTACCGACGGCGTGTGGTCAAAGATGACGGCGTTAGTTCACATTTGTAAGCTATCTTTGTCAGCTACTTAATTCATCTTTGTCAGGTGACGATTGAAGAGATTATAATATCTAATAAAAAAATTAAAGTATTTGTGAAAGAATATAACGAATTAATTTATTAAAAATACTTGTGATCTATTTTATTAAATTATTATTTAAAATATTTAAATAATTAAAGTATATGTATAGTCTATAGATCTTAATAATTAATTAACGAGCCTTATATACTTGAGCTATATCTTATATCAATTATACAAAATATATCTTTTATGCAGAGTAATTTAACGAATCTCACTACACAAAATCTACATTGATAAATAAATAATTAAATAATAAGTGTAATTGTAAATTTTCAACTTAATCTAATATTTCTCTATTCATTTTAATTATCAAAATAATTATAATAAAAATTAATTTTAAAATATATATTAACTAGTATATTTTTTAAAAATTTAAAAATAGGTCATAATGATGTCAAAAAAAATAATATTTTATTAACCTCCTACTTATACACTTTATTTTTAATATATATATATAAATATTATTTTGTGAGACTCACTAGAAAAAATTCAAACTATATATATATGTACCTTGTATAATATAGGTGAGGTGTAGTTTAACTTAATTTATTTGTTAGGTAATATATGCCCTTAGGCTCAGGTGCTTAGTAAGTGTAGAGATAAGCTCAAACTATATACATGACTAAACAAATAGTAAAAAAAAACCAAATTTAAGATGCATGAACTTACTTTAAGAAGCAAAACCTGACATTAAAGAAATTTGAAGAGAAACATAAAATTAAAGTAAATTGTAAAAAAGATGTTTTTGAAACATAAAGAATGATTGAAGGTTTTTCAATTTTGTTAGGGTAGAAATTATTAGATAATCAAATAAAACATAAGATACAAATTTAAAATATTAATAGAAGTACTTTAAAAGTCGATGAACTTTAGTATAACATTCTAATATAAAGATATCAGCAATTTTTAAATTTGACTACCTATTTAAATAATATGGCTGTTTTTTAATATAGATAAAAATACCCTCATCATCTAACTATCATTGTAATATAATACATCAAGTGATATTAAAGTTAGATTACATAAAAATATCATCGATTGCTAATACTAATTATTCTCTTAAAAATTTCTACCAAACTCAATGACGGTCTAAGGAGTAATAATTTGTACTTTACATATAGAGAACTTGATTATATAGAAAATTAGCTTTAACAAAGTGTTTCTATAATTAGTTCAACTCATTTAAAGTGATAGTGTGACTATTATCCCTAACTAATTAAAATACTTTGTAAAAAGAAGGAGAAATGTAATGCAAGATTGCATGAAAGAATGGTCAGTGGATGTCTTGGACGGTAAATAAAAAGAGCTAGCTAGAAGGAATTTTATGAGCTTTTGTTACAAGGAAAGTTTTTTTATATTACAAAATAATGGAAAAATTAGGCTTAATTACTAAAAAAAATTAAAAAAAATTATAAATTATTTAAAATAAGGGGTCAAATTTAATATATATTTTTTTAAAAATAATGAGGGTGGTTGTTGCCAATGAACCGGAGAAGGCCGACTGTTAAATTTGGCTGCCCTTGGTTAATTAGGTCTAATTGCATTTGACTTTGGGTCTAATTATATTTTGGTCACTTAACTTTAGTCTAAGGCCTTCGACAACCAAGTCTAGCCGCCTCAAGGTCACCGGGTAACCAAACTTGGCTGCCTTTACTACAGGGCAGCCAAATCTATGGCCACCCCAATTTGTCATTGGCCCAACCATATTTTTCAAAAAATATATTTTTACTTTTAAATTTAAATAAATTTGAATTAAGTTAATTTAATTTTTTTAATCTAAACCAAAGTAAAGGGTAATTTTGCCATGATCAAAACATTTTCCTTTTTTCGTATTTATGATAATTTTTCATGGTAATATCAAAATATATTCTCCCTTTTCTTTGGTAAAAAACTCCAACTTTATCTATCATTTTTTGATTAAAAAAATCAATAATCTTCAGGCATTAAAATTTTGTTTTGTTTTTTCTTTTAATGTTTTGGCATAAAAAAAAAGAAATAAATTGAGCACATCCACATCCTTTCATATACATCATATATATATATACCTGGTTGAGAGCCAGTCCCATGATAAAAATCTAATCCAAGACCCATCATGGGAGGAGGGCGTTTTCAACCACTTAGCCAAGACCCCTCATAGTAAATATCTACACTGTTTATTATGATATAACATTTAAAAAAATCTACTAAACATCTTTGGATGGAACAAAATTACAAATAAACAAAAAAGAGAGACTAGGAGAAACATTTTTTTCATTGGAGCTCATGATATTGTACAAATACAGTAGAAGAAGTATAAATACCTATTTTGGTGCTAACTCATAACCCTGTACAAATACGGTAGACACTGACGTGATAACATATAAGTGTGGTATTATTTGTGATGCCCAACTAGCATTGTTGTTAATATAATTTTATTATCCAAGGGAAAAAAACTAACAACATAGATTAGGATTAGTTACTTATTATTAACAAATATCGCAGTCACCAGAACTGCCCAAATCATGCATTATAGAGATGGCTTTCTTAATCGAATCCTAATCCATCCACAAGCCAACCAAAAGGTCCAAAAAGCTCTAAAAAACTACTTAAATATAGATAAAAAAAAGCAACATTAACCTCGAGCCTTCTATAAAAAATATATATATATAATGTTGCTTATGTTTTTGTAAACTATAATTTTGGACGGAGTCATGATCTTATAATAACAGTTTTGGTTAGTGACCACATTTTTACTTTGAATTTTTTTGCCATATCAGCCCACTTTAATTATAATTTGTATTGGACATAAAATTAGTTTAAATTTGATGCATGATATTGGTGAAAATTTGACAATTTCAGGGTAAGCTGGCTTCTAAAGAAGACCCATACTCATATTTTGGGCTTGTGTTTTTTAGTTCTATATTGAGGTTCTTAATTATATATTACAAATTAGATTCTTTCTCCAAGCATAATATCGTTAATTCGTTAATCTACACTGATTTGGTTAAATAATGCTTCTAAATATTAAACGAATCTAATAATCACATCCAACATTTATGTACGTAAAATATTAAAAAATGTATTTAAAAATTACATTTAACTGTTGATTGGATTTATATTGAGTTACAAACTACGGTAAATGTCATTGTTAAGCAATAAATATGTTGTCGTAACCTTCATATTTTGTCTGTCAATTATTGATGGCCTCGTGAAACTCATGTCTACATGCTACCATTTTTTGTGGGTATTTTATAAGTAAACGCATTAATGTTTATAGATATGTGGTGTTTTAGTAAAACAATAATATGTTTAATAAGAGGTCAATATAAGGATATATATTATTTTAAAAAATATATTACTGTTAATTCCTAATGACTCCATTTCCGCCAAATGTGAGGTTATTTATTTTTTTATTTTGTAAATAATTATTTTATTTGTGTTTTTTATTATTTTATTAAATTATTTTTAACAGTTGAAATTTTATTTTTTTAAGTGAAAGTAGAGGGGTGGAGGCTGGTTAAATATTTTTTTAACAGTTTAAAATTATTTTTTAAATAAAAGTGGGGGAGTGGGGAATCTACAACCCCAAGGCTCGGCTGGAGCCTCGGACCGAACCTGCAGATCTCCCGAGCCACGCACCCCCGCCCAACCATATCCTCAAATTACTAAAACACCCTTACACGCCAAATCCAAACCCTGGTAATTAGGAAGTAAAAGCAGCATCAAATGAGATAAAATTATTATAATTTAAGGAGTGATTGTCTTAAAATTAAAGAGCAAGTGAAAATTTTTAATCAATTTACATAAAACTAATTAATGTTTAGTTAGTGACAACTATATTTTTAAAATATTTATAAATTATTTAATTTCTTTCTATTTTTAATTTTATGGTTTGTTTAAAAAATTCCATAATATTATTCTTGATTGATAACACTGAATAAAATTCTATAATGTTCTATAATATTATATACTTATGAATTATATGCTCATGCATGGTTGCATGTAGATTAGGACTACAAGCATCATAGTGCTAGGCAAAGTGGTAAGGTGCTGCACCCTCGATGGCTACAGTCTGGTAGCCATAACTACAAGCGTCGTGCTACTAGCCAAAAACATCACTGGCTTACGCTCCAATCCAAGGAGTATGGGGCACGCGAAATCTCATTTGAATTAGTAAGTACCACCTTGCAAGGCTAAATATTCCTAAATGACCAATAACCAATTATCGCAAGGGAAAAATAAAAATGAACCATGTCGGAAAGTGAAATGAGACATGAAATCTTGAGTTGTCAAGCATGATGTGGACCATGGTGCTGTCTTAACGGGCTTCGTTGGTCAAATGACCTTCGTAGCTCCTCGTGCTTGCTTGGTGTCAAGTATGAGCAGGGTTGGTAGGTAACTCTGGCTAAGACTTTAATGGTTGAGGTTATGTCCATAATACCAGGAGGTGGACCGTTATGTTTTAAGCACTTGCCAAGCATAAGTGTATTTCATACCCAAAATTTGGTTGGATAAAAACTACACCATGTTCTAGCAAGTTCACAGATGCTGCCTAACCAATTGACATAAGCAGAGTTTGCCTATGTCAGATCAAGACAGATGTAAGGAAACTAAGTGATGCTTGTTGGTTCTTCGTATTGCAGAAGCACACAAGATTCATGGCAGTAATGAAAGGGGGTATTATCGGGCCAGTAGTGAAAAGGTACACTATCGTGTTATGTTTGTACCTTGTAAGGCAGGTCCTATTGGGACCTTTGAGTAACGGTGTTTGGCTAAAGTAGCCTTGTACTCACGTTGTGCATTGTAGACACTTAGAGTGGTCAGATGCATGAAAAATAAACTAGATACGACAACACTATTTCAGACTTATGCGTGTTGATCGTAATCAAAGTCAATGAGCGATCTATTGTGCCAATCCAATGGGAACCAATTCCAGAGGGAGTGGGGGCCAATTGCGCGTCTGAAGAATGAGGCGACAACTCATAGGCATACGGGCCAACTGTGTAAAGATTTTTAATTCACATTAAACAAAAATCCACAATAAAAACAAAATATTCGAAATTTAATGCACAAAAAATCTAAATAGAGCAGCATATACATAAATGTAATTATAAAAAAACAACAAGGACAGCCACGTAATTAACAAAATAAAAATAAAAGGAAAATTAAAAAGAATAAAACGAAAAGAATGGACCTCTCCCTTGCCCCGCCGAACATCATCTTCTCCGACGATCTGATTCTTCCTTCCCAAACCATGTTCTTCGATCTCCCCATCAATCCGAGGTAAGGTACTCCTCAGACGTCCAAAGGTGGTTTCTGAGCGTTTTTTCTGATGGAATTGTGCTCTTGTTGCGTCTGTTTTTGGCTCTCTTGTGCATTGGCCGATATACCTGGATTTGTTGTTTTGTTTGTTAGTTTTTTTTTTATGTCTGATGTGATTTGGATGTTTGTTTTTGTAAAATTGTTATATTTTTTAATGTGAAAAAGGCTGTTTTTAGTGGGATCGGTGTTAGATTTTCTTTCGGTTGAAGCTTTGAATTGCGTTCATTTGTTTGAATTAGCGCATGTTTTTGTGTTTTCTGTGATAATCTGGCATTAGTTCTTGCTGTTTTCAGATTCTACGCAAAAAAAAAATCGCATCTTTTGAATGATATTGAGGTATATATTTTTTGTGCTGTTAAAGCTTGGGATGTTGTTGTGTTTCCAATAAAATTTGGGTGTTGGTTTTTACTGCTTATTGCTTCTACGCGATAAAGAAAAAAAGTGCATCTTTCTTTCGTCTGAGAAGAGAAGTGAATGTTTCCAGTGGAATTGTTTCTAGGATGGCAATCATATTTAGATTTTTTTTTTTTGAGCTTCGTTTTTGTGTGTTCCCATGAGAATTGGCTGTTGGTTTCTGGTGTTTTTTTTGTTCCGAGGCAAAAAGAGATCCTATTTTTTGGGTTGGATTATGTTCGTGGCGGAATTTGTGGCGGAACATTGCCTTTTGCTGGGTTTTCTTGTACGGTGGAGCACTTGGGCTGGCACTTGTTTGTCCTGTTTACCTGTTTGTGCAGAATCTGCTTCTTCTTTTTATTTATATATAAGAAAACTTCGTTGCTTTCTACCCCGCTTTGTTAGAAACTTTCTGGCCTTTTCCCTCTGGTTTTTCCAAACAGCACAATATATGCCTGTTAACTGTTGTCTCGTGCCCATTGACCCTTCTCCCTACTTTTTTATATGGTGATTAGATCCTCCATTTGCGTTCCAGCCTAACAGGGCTGTAGGTTGGTGGGGTTGGCTGGGTGAGCAAAAAACAGGAAAAGAGGGGCGGGCCCATTTTTTGGGTAGAGACTAGAGAGGATCTACATCTCCTTCTGCATCATCTTGTTGCCCAAGGAGACGTTGTTTAGTCTGTCAGATTGGTTTCAGGATGTTGCATTTTTTCCCGTTGGCCTTAACATATTGAAGTCTCTGACTTCTTTAGGTGGTGATCTCCTTTGCTGTTCATGTGTACGTTGGTAACTAGTTTTTTCTAGCAGTTGTGTGTTGAGTGTAATTCTTTCTGTAGCTGTTCATCCTTGATTTGTTTGTTGAATAAGTGAACTTAGAGTAGACGTAGATGGTTTGCTCTGAACAGATTTTGTTTTTTTTTTTTGAGTAATTATGAATGGCTTCATCCTTGATTTGTTTGTTGTATAAGTGAACTTAGAGAAGAAGTAGATGGTTTGCTCTGAACAGATTTTTTTTTTTTTTTTTTTGAGTAATTATGAATAGCTTTATCCATGGATCCAGTTATGCATCTGAGATATTACTTTCTCGTGCTGCTGCTTTGGCTTTGATTGGGGTTGTTCTTTTGGGTATTATGGCATGCGGGTTAAGTGTGTACTTGTGTCACTGTGTTGATTTTCTTTGTTACATGTTCTTTGTGTAGGGTTGGGTTTGAGAGGATTTAGTGTGAGGTGGAGATGGACGGGGAGGCATTCACGCGCCTTGGCAATGGTACCCAAGTTGACGGCAAGGTGTTGGAGACCTTTCAAAAGGGTTTTGTGCAAGTCCAGAAAATCTTAGACCAGAACAGGCTATTGATAAACGAGATCAACCAGAATCACGAATCCAAAATCCCGGACAACCTCAGCCGGAATGTGGGTCTGATCCGAGAGCTAAACAACAACATCCGGAGAGTGGTGGATCTCTATGCAGACCTGTCTACGTCGTTTACAAAATCCATGGAAACTTACTCGGAGGGGGACTCGGCGGGGACTATGAGGTCCGATGGGAAGGCTGGTCAGAAGAGAATAAGGTCAGCTTAGCTCCAAGCAAGGTTGTTGAACCTGCCGGAGTTTGCTGTGCAGCTCTGTATCACTCACTCAAACCCCAAACCCCCTTGTATCTCTTCTTCTTCCTGCTCCTCAATTATTAGCATCTGGAAAATAATACGATCTCTCTTGCTTTTTTTTTCTGGGTGCATCGATTAATGAACGAAAATCCTGTTTCTGATACTTGTGTGCGTCTTGCTTTCATTAGCCTCTGGTTATTGTCGCACCGAAAAGCCGATCACTATTTGCTGGTAGTTGATCCTTCTGTTCATGAAATGGCATCTTGGTAACTGCAGGATTGCGCCGCTATCCTGCCGAATAAATGCGGAGGTTTGTCTCCTTGGTTGCATAGAACCGGTGATGACCGATGTAATATATTATACATTGGTGTCTGTCCTATGTGCCTACTCAGGAGTGTTGCTACGAAAAAGGTTACGCATTATTGGTGAGAGCTATCCTATCTATCACACAATGACACACCCACAAAGAGGACGTATAGTATTAGAGTAGAGAAGCTCGTCCACTCAGGTATCACTGAGATAAAGGTTATGGTGGAGTTACCGAAGTCTCTTGACCACTATTTTGTTCCAAGCTTCAAGCCGTGGCCACATCCGGGGTCTTTACTATTACGACACAGCAGATGAAAGAGAAGAAGGAAAAAATTGATGCTTTGTTTAGACGGGAGTTCTAATGCAAAAGAGTCAAGGCACGCACTGGAGCAGGTATCAATTAACAGTGACAGCCCAGGGAGAGGACAAAGGGGGAGGAGGGGACCCAAGTTTCTTTTCAATGGGGGAAGTGAGAGTGCAGTGCGGGGCTTGCTATCAGAGCTTATCCGCTTGACTAGTATTATCTTATTCTACCTTTCCTTTTCCTTCATTCACTTCACTGCTTTCCCCCATGGTATTTATATAGGCTCCCTTTTAGGAACTGGTCCTGCAGTTTGATGGTTCCAAGCCATGGCCACTGTTTGATTGATCAGATTCTTTACATTGGACCGTCAAAAGAACAGCCTTCTTCGTTGCCTTTTAGGTGGATTTGGGACTTGATGTTCTGATGAGATCAATGCCCACATGGTGCAGGGCTCTTGCCCCCTTGCTATGGTCATGAAGCAGCTCCTCCTAACTCCAAATGTATATGGGACTTCATTTTAGGCCGTGATTATCCTCCAATGCTTCTTTTCCAAACTACTTAGAGAATACACTCATCTGCAACCGTTGCAAAAAAGTAGTCTGGTTGAAGATCATGGAATTAGGACTTGTTTGGAATGTGTGTTTGTATCATGGGGTGGTGGTGTTATGTGTTATGTAACTGTTTTCTGAAGAGGAATGTGACGGTGTTTTGTTCTATGGTTTCATTTATCAAGACAAGTGGATTGGGAATGGGTGCTGAATTTAGAGTGAGGTGTGGGTAACATTTTAAATTTACAGTATTTATATCATGTACCACATTATGAGGTTGACCGAAAGATTAAATAACAATTAGCCTCCTTGCAATAAATCAATTCATTACCCTCATGGACTAAATAAATTCATCACTTAACCTCCCTCTATTTTAAAATAAAATATTACTTAATCCCCTTCAAAACTAACATAGTCAAACAAACGTCATTAAGTGATTTTGTAACAAACTTGTAACCAGTTAATTGATAATGTAGAAATGTCACATCAAAAAAAATAAAATTAATTAAGATTAAATTAATTAAATTTAATTAATATATGAGAGAAAAAAAATGTACCCACATAAAATAAATATACTAAAATAAAATATATACTAATTAAATAAAATAAATTATGATTTTCTTTTATTTTCCATCGACGACATTTTTTTAACCTGTATGGGAAACCAAATATTTTTTATATATGGATTAAAAATTAGATTTATGATAGGAAGTCAAAAATAAAATAAAATAGTTTATCATTTATGCCAAATTTTTACTTAGTTATCATGTGTTTGTTTTACATTTTTTACTTGTTTTCCATTAAATTAATACTAATTAATTTTTCAATGTGACATATTTCTTTGATCTAATAAGTACCTTGTGTCTAAATTAATAAATTCTATGGCTTAAATCTTTAGTATTCTTTTGTTTATCACATCTATTTACTATTTAGGCATAATGTTATTGTCTATTTTTATTAAGAAACTAAAAAAAACCTCAAATATGAAAGAAAGAGGGCAAAGTGAGGAAGGCATGTAAAAATGGAAATAACTTCTCTGGACTAAACACAAACAAGAGGGAATCATTGAAGAAGACCTTGTCTTTGCTCGGGAGAGCAAGAGGTTCAGGACAAACTAGATGAACGGAAAAGAAATATGTAAATATGAGGAAGATAAAAACCTCTTATGGTTTGAAAAACCTTTTATAACTTTTTTTTCAACTATAAGCGATGGAATCATCAATTACGATATATAAAAAATGATCAACTTGAAAATGTTATAAGCAATAAATTATCACAATATACTCCTCATAAGAATAAAAACAAAAATTTAAATGAAATAAGCAGGACAAAACTAACAATCTAAGTACACTAATGAATAATGTGGTACAAAAGTTCATATAGTCTTTCTACCATCATTCATGAACTAGTTGCATGTCAATGTCACTTAAAGGTAATTAAATATCAGTATTAATTTTAATGTAGGTCAAGTTATGTTTTCTTAGAATGATGAGGGTAAAGTAATGAGTTGGCTTAGTCCAAAGGGATTAAATAATGAATTGAGTTAGTTCAAGGGCTAATAGATTTTTAATCTTAATAGAAATAGTTAATATAAATCAAATTTTATGATAAGATGGATAACCATATGTTCATTCACACTAATGTTAATTAAAGTATGTTCATTTAAATAGTTCAATTATTTTACCAAAAAAATCTTATTTCTTAAAAAAGTAAATTATTTAATATTTATTAAACGCTATATATTTCATGGTGGCCATATTTCATGATTTAACTAATAACTATAAGTGTATACCTTCACCTCTACAAATACACAAATCTGTTTATTTTATTTTTATTAAACAAATTAGTTTATATAACAATTATAATGAAATAAAGTTTATACATATGTCGACCGACTTTTTTATATTTAAGCATTCACCTCTATAGAGTAATATACTTTAATTAATGTTGATGTGAACCCAATAAGAACAATTTATTTTAATTAGTGTTGATGTGAGCCCAATAATGAATTAGGAAATATTATTTGCGTAAAGCACTGTTAAAATTAATTTATATTTACAATGATATTTATAAGTATATTGTCATATAATGTTGTCGTAAAGTAATATTGTCATACAAAACTTTTAATAATGCATGTAAATTGGATTTATTTGCTTGAACTGTTCAATAACCTTGTTTATTTATTTTATAAGATGGAAAACATATATTTAATGATAATTGAAGGTCTGTTTAACTACTATTTATTATAAATTTAGTTATGTACATTGAATTTCTTAGTTATATTTATATAAATAACTCGCTTAAGTGTCATCGTTTTTATTTTTAGTTATTTATGTGTGTGATGCATTATTATAAATAAAAATTATATTTTTTTGTTCATAGCCAAAATCTTCTTTTATTTTATCTTACTATTTCATCTAATAATGTCATATTGTTAATTTGTTTGTTTTAGTATTTCGGTTTAGTTTATAACGATCTTCATTTATTTAGGGTGTAAATTTTAGTTTACATTATGATTTATATTCCATATATTATGTTTGATTAATTATGTTAAGCATGCCCCCAAGGGTAGACCCCACTTGGTTAGCCATTGATAGTTGTTACTCTGCTTTGTTAGTTGTTTGATTGTGGGGGGGAATAAAGTGGCATATTATAAGTAAAATTTGTTGCTTATTTATAATAGGATTTGTTTTAAGTTGTTTTGAGTGGTTAATGATACGGGGATTGCATGGGCTTCAGCTTTTGTGGCCAAGTTCGTATATTATATCTACGAACTCATAGTAGATAAATAGTGTGGGAGGAATGATTTACTTACTTGAAAATGAATGAATAAAATGAATGCTTAAATGCTGAATTTGAATAGTGTTAATTAACTCTTATATCTTCTAAAGTTGTGTTAATTGTAGTTAAGTTGTTTTGTTATAGTTAATTGGTTAATTTTCATTATTTTTTAGTTAATGATTCAATCTTAATTTATATTACATCGAATAAAAAAATCAAAGAAAAAAGAAAAAAAAGAAATAAATGACTATTTATAACCACTATTTATAAGGATACTTATTGTCCGAACTAATTAATTTTATAAAAATATAGCATAAAATATAAAATATAGTAATATTATATTTTCAGATTGATATTATATTATTATTATTATGAAAAGTTATTGTAATAGTTGGTTTTAATTTAAACAATTACTTATAATTGTAACAATATTTGTTGTTAAAATAAGTATTTTCTTAATGGTGAAGAATTGATCATATTGATGTCCATCTTGAATAAGCAAAAACAAACTTTTAGTTTATTTTAGATGCATTCGACTTGTGCAATCTTGGTCTCGTTATATTTACGTAATCTTGATAATTTTATTTGTTATTAAGATTTTAGTTATTTTTTTCTTGATTTTATATTTATAACGAGAACAACCATTAAGATTTCTACATAAGTTGACTTTAATATAAGGACGCATGATGATAAGGGCATTTTTATCTATATAAAATTTATATCCACATGATTTAAATAAGGGGTAGATTTCAAGGCAGAATATATTCTTATATATCACCTACTAAGCTTCCTCATTTATAATTTATAATAATATTCATAAATTATTTTTTAATATTATTATTATAAATATAATTTTTTTAGTAGTGAAAGAAATGAGCGTATATATTGTTAATTTAATCTTATTAATAGACCAGGAAATTAATGGTCTTGATTTGACTTGAAGGAGCACACTATTTCCATAACCTTATTAATTCCATGTGTTATTTGTATTTTTTGTTGTCGTTTTCATTGTTTGTGTTGTATTAATATAACCTTAGGGACGTAAACAAGTCACACCTGCTCGTAAGTATTTTATATTCGGCTCGATTCGGTTTTAAATCATGCTCATTAATTTTGTATTCAAAAAACTACTTGGCTTAAAATGAGATAGCTCGTTGAACAATGAACAGAGTTTGAGTTAAGAAAGTGTTCGACTCAACTTGACTCGAAATTCAAACTCGATGTGTTCAAACTCGAAAAAATACTCGGCTCAACTCGGTTTGTCAATAATGTTGAGGTCACATTGAACTTATTTAGTATTTGCAAAAAAATTTAATCCTATATAAGTAGAGTATGAGCCAAACACAAACATTCACTCGAGCTCAAAAACATAACGAACTGAGCACAACCCAAGCCCAAACACGATAAATTTTGGATAAGCACAGCTCTACCCATAATATATTAAAATTCGTCAAACACTCAAACAAGTTCTAACATACTTGCTAAAAATCACACTAAATTTAAAAACATCTACGCTCGGCTCAACTCATTTACACCGTTATGTAGCCTCATCTCTTTTATCTTTGTGTGTTTGTGTTAGCAATCTTCTTATTAACAACTACAAGTCTAGAATTCCCTGTGGCAGAGGTTGAGAAATAAATCTATTCTTCGTTACAGGCGAATTTTACGTTCTTAATAGTAAATGCTAATCACGATTCAACACAATAAATAGAACAAAAGAAAGTATCACCCAACCCAGAAAAGCATAACCAACGATTCTTGTGGGCATCTCATCCTCTGGTTCCTGCATAAATTACTCACGAAATGTCATGTTATAAGATGTGAAAATCATTCCCATTTACATCGAAAATTCATAATGTTAACTTCACTGGCACCTCTTTCATATACTCGAACTCTTTGGTTTGTGGCAAATATGTGAAGAGGTGAACTGAGCAAGAAGAAGAGAGCAATACCTTTGGTGGAGCAGGCTGGGTGGGTGTTTGAGTTATGTCCACTTCAAAGGGCCATACATATCGATCAGGTTTCTCACTTCTTGCCAAGCTCCAATCATAGAGTCTCCTCTCCTCTTCCGACGACAAAATTGCATATGACTCCTGACAAACATCACACTTTACAAGCTTAAAAAAGAAAAACCCAACACAATATAGAACTTCGGCGAGAAGATTTTAACAGAGAAAAGGCTTGGTACCTTGAGCAACTCCATCTCCTTGCGAAGCTCCTCTTCTTCTAGCCCTTCACCCTGCAGCCCCTCACACCTTTGCTTGTATGCAACAGTGACCTGATGCCACCCAACATTTGTTACTCTTCCCAATTCATTTTACATGGTATATGTAATTTTTCTTTTAAACAAGATCGATACCATTTAGAGTGCTTCAATGATCATGTACAAATAAAAGAACAAATTGATGATGTTATTGAAAAGGTGGGTAATGAATTAGTTCTTGGTGGAACTAACCTGTTCATAGGAAGTCCCTCTGGGGATGCCCAGCCTCTCATAGTGATCAACCGAAGTGATTGCTGCACTCTAAATCGCAAACCCATCAACTAAGTTCCCTTCTTTTTCTTTTCTTTTCCCACAAACACTACACAAAAACAAGACGCAAAAGATCAAGAGGTTAATTACCAATCCCTCTGAGAGCCTTCTCGACATTGGCAGCAGAGATGAGAGAAGTGAAGCCCTTGGGACTGCCTACGGACACTTCCTCTGCTTGGGCCTCTGGCGATGCTTCTGATGGTGAAGCTTCGGCCGAATTTCTGACTAACCATGTTCTTCTTCTAGTCTTTTTTGAAGGTGCACCAACTTGTATTGCATAAGAGTAGCAGACCCAGGCTGCGACGCCGAGAAGGAAGAAGCTTGATTGTAGTTGACGAGGAGATGGAGAAGTTGGCCGCGGAGGAGAGGGACATGGTTGAATAATGGAGTTATGGCTTGGTGTGATGCTTGTCGAGTGCAAGAGACGAAGAGGGAGGAGATAAGGGAAGATGTTTTGTCCATTCAAAATTACATATATTTTACTGGTTTGGCTGGCGGGAGACGATATGGGTATTTTCCATAAAACGGAGATGAGAATACAAACAAGTCTAAAAACTCAGGACATTGCAATGCAATTTTTGGACAGACTTTTTTTATACGAGACAAATGGTCCATTTGGTCGAAGAGCAAAGCCAGCTAATGCAGGCTACTCCTCTTCGGGTGATCATGGGCATTGCTTAATTCTTACAAATAATAATAATAATAATAATAATAATATGCATACATTTACTGGGGAGTTTATTTGGGATTATATACATTTGAACTACTACTAACATTTGAAGTACATTTCTTTGGCTTCCTTCAATGTATTTCACCATTTTAATATACATATTATACACATATACCAGCGTGAAATAGGCACTCCTCAGGACGATGGGGCCTTGCAAAATCTTGACGTTTACATGATCATACAATTGCCACCGAGCTTTTCCGCTCACAATACGAGAGAGATTAACATAATAATTCCAAACTATGGGATTTATCACAGATATCAAAATTCATAATTAGAGGCTTCTACATAATATTCTCAAATGAAAGAAAATATAGCAAAAACAATAACGTTGGAACATCTTTATGCATCCTACACTCAAACAAAATATGGTTCCTTAGTAATAAACAAAATTAAACCCGATGCTTTGCAGAGATAGGTTAGGGTTAGAACCTAAACGGGACCGACCTCCACCTCCGGTGCAAGCATCAATGGCCTAGCAAGTTCCTCTTCTTCCTTGGGGGTGTGAATGGTGACAAGATCAGGCAGAGGAGTGGTCGGCCCTTGTTTGCCCTTGGGATCCCAATCTAGCATGATCTTCACCTTAATCCCCAAAACACCCTGAAATCGCCAGTCAGGAGCTTCATTCAGCAAACCTTCAAAATTTCAATTTCTGCTAGAGATATGATGCAGTCGTGCAATACAAACCTGTCTAAGCAGAACATGTCGCACAGCCGAGTCAATATACTCTTTCACAGGTTGCCCAGAAGAGATCATGTACCCATCCTTGAACTTCATCGAC
The DNA here is from genome assembly GCA_033002965.1 of Piper betle. Taxonomy (NCBI): domain Eukaryota; kingdom Viridiplantae; phylum Streptophyta; class Magnoliopsida; order Piperales; family Piperaceae; genus Piper; species Piper betle. Next base: position 76,279 of record JAURVB010007911.1, on the reverse strand, counting down.
TTAGCACGCTGTGCCCTCAATTTCCCACTGACAATGACCTGCATAATAAAAAGAGACAAACATTATAAAGAAAAACTATGTATACCAAGTCCAGATAAAAGCATTCAGTTTCCAGGAATAACCTCGCAACCCTTGGCGCCACTTTCCATAACAAACCTCAAAACACCATAGCAAGCCCTGCGTTGAAAAATGGTCATTGGATCAAATACATGAAACTGAACTCAATTTCTTCTCTACACAACACAATTAGCGAATACGAATAAAGACCTCATTGCAACATTTGCACCGAAACATATAGAGCATGCATGAACAGCAAGTAAAGATATGTATAAGAAAAATGATATCTGTGCATGAAAGACCAACATTGTCGCCATATCATCCCAACTTAAGTTGAAGTCTACGACTGGAATGAGAAATAAAGAAAGGAACAATAAAATACAACTGTCACTCCAAGAAAGGAGAACATAAAGTCATAAGTTTATGCACACTAACGTTCAAGGAGGATGTTCAGTTTAGTCATCTTCCGACACAAAATTGGCATAAAAATTGCCTATTTGCTTTATAGATGACGGACATAACAGTGCCCCATGGATTATATGACGCCTAGACTGAATCTAGACACATAAAGAAGGATCAAATGCACTATTTTAGTCCCAAAAATCAATAGCACGCATAAGCAATTTAGTAATATTGATCAATAAATTCTAGACCTTATAACAATATAATTAGCAACTCCATTCAACCCTGAACATCAAGAGATACTTCCCAACTGCAGGTACTCGGACAAAGTTGTAATAAGCAATTCTCTCACACAAGATGTTCATACTCAAAGCAGCGACGGCACACCAATAAGCTACTCATCTAATTACAGACTGAACGACAACACCCAGGTTAAGGCAAACAAATCAACAAACAAGGAGCAACATAAGACAACAAACTATTTAATTCAACGCAATAATACACCCAAAATGACAAACATGTATATATATCCACGGATATCAAGTAGCACAACCAGTTTCCCACAAACAAATAGCAATAAGATGTGCACATAACCATACATATCCATAATACATATAGAACAAGCTGCACAGTGACAGATCAACGGACCTTCGAACGGCAAGACCACCGAGAAGCTTGTAACGAAGAGATTCGGCTTGCGCAATCGCACAAAGCCCCCTGTTATTAACCTTCTCAGCGTACAACTCCACGCTGTTCTCCGGAAAATTGAACCGCTTCTGCACCACAGAAGTCAACTCCCTAATCCTCCTCCCCTTCTCCCCTACCAATCCAAATGCGACACCCACCAAAATCCCACAATCATCAATCACAAGCCTCAACACCATCGACATAAGCTAACAATCTAAACCATACCAAGAACATTCTGAGTCCGGGTGGCTCTGATGATAATCTCGGTGCGCATCGGCGTCACCCGCACCTCCACGCCGGAGTACCTGTCTTCGGCGAGCTCCCTCGTCAGAACCTCGTTGAGCTCCGCGAAAAAGACTCCATCCGCCACAAACTGCACCAACCCAATCCCACCCATGAAAACAAAATTGATCAGAAATCGAATCACACTGCATCGAATGGGGATCAAATCGTTATAAAAAAGAAAGCAAAGATCGAACCTTTCGCTTCTTGCTCAACTGGGTCGCCATTGTCGGAGTTCGTCGATCGCGAATTCGACGCCGGGCTGAGCAGACGCCGGCGGCGGTGATCGGCGAAAACCCTAGCAGCTACGATGAGAGTGGTGGCGGGGAGGCGATTGCTATATCAGTTGAGAAGACGATGATTAGACGGCTACGATGACAGGGTTTAAGTTTCGACGGTCAAGATGATTTTTGTCAGCAGGTCCTTTCTTAAAACTGGGCCTGGGCCTGGGCCTGGATCTGGGACTCGTTTCGAATTTTCGTGGGCTTCAAGGAACTGCTTGGACTGCGAGAAAGAGAAAAAAATAAAAGAAAAATGTCCTTTTCCCACATTTTTTATCCCTTAGTTTGGAAGAAAATGTGAAAAAGGAAAATTGTTTTCCATCACAACAAAAACTTCTTCCCAAACTATTCTCTTACAAAAAAAAAAAACGAGAAAATGATAAAAAGTGAGGATGATATTTTACAAAATTTTCTTTTCTTTTTAACCAAATGTACAAGAAAATGTGATAGAAAAGTTTTATTTTTCTTAAATCTTTTTTTTCATTACAATCTATCAAATCAAAAAGACTCTAAAAGAACTTAACAAGGTGTTCTGGTGCATTTTTTGAAGGTAGGGGATGTTTTTTCCCCAATTTCATATGAGTAGCTAATTATGTATATTGTGAGAGAATGCTTTGAGAAATATATGTGCAAAAAATAAAATAAATTGAGGATTAGAAGAAGAAGTCATGAAAGCATTATATAAACAAATAAAAAGATTATTTGTCTTTATAAATTTAAGGATTTGTTTGGACTACAACAAATATAAAAAAAAAGAAAAATTGTATTTTTCTCACATTTTCATTTGTTTGCATTAAAGAAAATATGAAAAAAGAAAGCTATTGTTCGGTGGGGGATGTTTTGGACGTTTGAAATATTTATTTTCCTAATTTTATATAAGTGGCTTATTATGTATATTGTGAGAGAATAATTTGAGAAATATATATATGCAAAAAATAAAATAAATTATGGATTTTAGGAAGAAGAAATGAAGACATTATATAAACAAATAAAAAGATTATTGTGGTGAATATTAGAGCTCTCAAATTAACCATTAGCCCACATGGAATTCATTTATTTTGTTGTAATAAGCAGATAGACTAATAAGAGTGAAAATAAAAACTTGATAGAGTTTCTACTCAGTTACATTTAATTAGATTAATAAAAACATTATGTTACTTTTGTTTTTAAAATATATTTCTTTAACCCTAATATTCAAATTTAAATATAAAAATACCCAATTTGAATCCAATTTAATAAAAAAGGATTATTAAAAAGACAATAAGGAGAGATGTGAAGAATCTACACTAGGAGAATCAAACACATAACAAATAGAAAAAAAATCCACAAAGCCCTTACATGTTTAATGTCTTTTTTAAAAAAATGAAGTGTTAATTTTTTTAAGAATAAAATGTTTAATGTTATTTTCTAAACCAAAAAATGTTTAATGTAAATGTTCTTTTCTACAATGAATTTTTAAAAAATGAATTTAATGGGGATGGCCGGCGTACCCGTGGGCGTCTCCATGGGGAGGAGCCAAAATTTTTCTGGAAAATGTGGCCGGCGGGAAAGTGGGCCCTCCTTATCCACGGTCCAACCACAATCTTCCCTACACATTTGAAAAACTGGCAGTGTACCGGCGCTTCTACTTCAGAGCTTCCATGGCGTTTTCGATCGTATTCTCCGCCGGCACTCTCCAACTTCAAACCTCTTCATCGGAATCTGCTCCTTCTTCCATGACGAGTAGAAGAACCGGGCTGTCCAACGTGATTTGCCGCTCCAGCAAGAAGAAAATCAGCTTCACCGACCAGATTTTGGACTACATCGAAGGTTTCTCTTCAGCTTCTCAATTGTCTTATGATAGAAGGAAGATCAGAAGAACCCTTTTTGTAAAGATCTGGTTTTTACTTGGAGCAATCAGATGGCAGCGACCGTTGTTAAAAACTTTTTCTGCTTCTCAAACAGAAGTTGGTTAGAAAAATAAGCAATTGAGCAGCCAGTGCCCCCTGTCATTTTTATCTGTAGCAGTGTTGTTAATAGGAGTATGGTTATTATGTATGAATCTTAATTTGGTGTGAGAAGTTGAGAAATGCTAGTTTTTGGCAGGTGGACCGAAGCTGAGGAAATGGTATGGAGCTCCTGATCTACTGCCGAATGATGGAGGGTCGGAAGAAGATGATGAGGATGATGAATCTGATGGTGAACAATAATTTTTTTTTATATTTTACATTTTATTTTATATATTTGATGCATATAATCACTTTTTTGGAGTGCAGATGGAACGATCAGAGATGCGGTTCTCGTCACAAATGGGGATAGCGAGATGGGTCAGGTTTGTAACATCCAATTCCAAGCATGCAATCGAACTCGTTATGTGACCACCATTTCATGCACATTTTTTCATCAAATAATGAAGAGAAAGAAATCTGCATTTGACCGCTTACAATTGTTTTTCTTATTAATTTGGTGGAAGCAGATGGTGATTTTGTCGCTAATTGTGAAAAGAGTTAGAGTGAAGACCCTAGTCAAGGATAAGAGAGCTGCCATGGATGCCTTCGGAACTTACGTCGAGGTGACCATGTGAACAATGTTCTTAGCATTCAAAGTTTTCTCTTCCATCCATTTTTCACGTTAACAACGGAGGTTGGTTTCTTATTTATTTTTGTGCTTTTAGTCCATGGTTGGGGATGCAGCTAACAAGGTGTTTGTAAAGAGGGCTTTGAGAACTGTTCGTGCTATAATTTGCCCCTCAACTGTGAGTTTTTAGCATTCTGCAAGTTCAAGATATTTGACACAACGATAAACTTCGATTCTTGTTTTCTTTTCTCCTCCCAGGATGGTTTTTTATCACAGGTCGAAAATTTCAGAGGCATTCAACACATCATTTTGTTATCTCAGGTTTCCGTCTTAAACTGCTCAAAGAACATAATTGTTTTTCCACGTGCAAGTCATATTAAACAACCTTAAGTTTTGCTAAGGTTGCAGTTGGCAGTTTACAAAGGTAGCAGTGGGATCCAAGGTCTCATGAATAGCAAGGCAAAAGAATTGGCAGAGAGAGATGAAGCAGCTGTGGTTAACTCAGGAATCCCTTTCACAATCATCAGATCAGGCTTATTGCAGAATGGTCCTGGTGGAAAGCAAGGATTCAACTTTAAGGAGGTGACAGTAGAATTATCTTCATTCCTTGCATCACAACTTCTTTCTGACGACCAAATTGAAAGGCTGGCTTATGCAATATAAGCAACAAAAATACTGCGAACCAATGGATGATACACCAGAAACATAGATGTCGTCAGTTTACACATCTGATCCTATTCATTTTCAGGGAATAGCTGCAAAGGAAAAATTGAGTAAAGAAGATGCTGCATTTATCTGTGTAGAGGCCCTCGATGCAGTTCCACCAAAAGGTTTAATATTTGAGGTCTGTAAAAAGATCATCAGATAAGGAAAAAATTGTTCAAAGAGAACTTTTCTTGACTAAATAATAACTTTTGTTCAATTCTAAACAACCAAATATGTTACATTGAGAGAAAATCATCTAACTCTAATAATTGATGCAGGTAGCCAATGGCGATGAGGTGGTCTCAGACTGGAAACAACACTTCTCATTCCTGGTAGAAAACAAGGAAGCCTCCAATAGCACTCCATAATAAGCAGGAGAGTTAAGCTGGTATGTTCTCAATTATGCTCTGGCATGAGATTTAGCTTGAAATTGCCAACAATTCTAAATGTCGAGAACCTCACAGGGTAAAGCTCAGTGATTCTTCACTATTCATTATCCGCTAATTGTCTCGACGATGAAGTTCACACAAGTTGATATTTAGTACCTCGTAAACGAGCAAAGAGAAGAAATGACTGAGATCTTCAGCTGATCAACAAGGAACATGTCAGCTGGAGGCTAAGATCTATGGGAAGGTTTGGTTGGCAACATGAGTAAGATGCACCTCCTGTGGCAGGAGGTTGTACTTGATTTGAAGGTCTTCAAAAATTTTCTTCAGCTCAAACATAAGATCAGTCCTCCGATTGTTCCTCTCTACCACATCCTGGAAATTCATTGTGTGGTTAACATACAATGCCATTTTCATCTTGTTCATGTTTTCAATTTCTTTTACGACCAAGCTGTGGTTAACTCGCCAGTGGTGTGGCTTACCATCAATGTACCTGAAAAGTGAAAACCATGATCATCATTTTCCACAAAATAAGAAAAGAAGCTTACACAAGTAAGATCTAACTACAACAATAGATAATATACAAGTACCTCCAGGAAAACAGTTTCAATGAGGATTCACAAAATGGATTTTGAAGTTATGACCGTATTAATGTTAATTATATTCATTTGCAGTTTGGAGGACAAATTTTAGGCTATATGCTACCGATATTCTCTATTCACACTAAAAGTCATGGTTTCAGAATATGTCACATTTCTTTGGACTAGACAAACAGAGAAAGGGCTATATGATGTCAACACTGGATTAGGAGTATGATTTGAAAACTTGTAAAGCACATATGTCGGCAACATTAAAGGAGAGATGTGCCAAGTGATACAACTAGTTTAGCATCTCCTTGTTTCTGCGAATAAGTAAACTGTCACTTGGATTTCTAGCCACCTCCATTCTGTCCGCAGTCTCGTCTCTCCAGAAAAAAGGGGTTGAAAGTTTACAAAACCCTAATCATCACAAATCTGACTGTCATTTGGCAAGCAACTACAGAAAAGGCCTAAGTTTCCCAAGCTAATATAAGCAAGTTCAAGAAAGAAACAGTTGTTTCTTTTGTATCTTATGCCATAAATAAACCAAGCTAATGTTCAAATGCACATCCCTTCCATGCAAATAACATTTTGTAGAGATAAGCTTAGTTCTACATGAACTTCCATCTTAATCATGTGAGACACATAAATCTTCACTGCCGGGCCAAAGTCAGAGGCACTAACCTCTTTATCCGATCTTTGAGAGCTTTAATAGCATCAATTGGTGTATAAACATCTATAGAGAACTCCACCGAGTCGCCCATGTATGGACTTCTGTATAAGTTGCTGATGGGCTTTACAGCCAACACTGCATTTGGATAGTATATCTTCTCATTGTCGTATCTCAAGAATACCGTAGTCAAAATGTTCATTTCTTCGACTATCATCTGCATAATTGATGACACGCATAATTTAAAACTTCAAAAACCAAACTCAAAATGTTCGTCACCACAACTTTCATCTGCAGAATTGATTACATAACTAAAAAACTTTAAAAACTAAGCTTCCTGAAGCATAGGACAATCGAAATACAACATAAATGGAGAATTTGCAAAGTTTAATCAAGTAATAATAAATATGGTCTTCTGGGTTTGCCATTAAAATACTAGTATGAGACAGAAACGAGTAAAAGTTACCTGCACTCCATCAATGACACAACGATCACCCACATCAAATGGATGTGTTACGAAGACAAATATAATTGCTTCAAAAATGGTTTTGCAGGTATTTCCAAACATGAATACCACAAGCAAGAGTTGCGATGAGATAAAAACGAGAATTTTGGTGGTAGCAAATTGCATTAACAGAAGCCAGATAACAAACACAACGATGATCACAATCCCGGCGGCTAGCTTGTGTAGTTGTCTAACAGCAGTTTTGGTGTCATTTAAAGAGTGTGCCAGGGATTTGCGTTCAAGGTAGACCTTCACCTGCAACAATGATGAACAGCAACCTAAGTGAACTAGTAACATACATAAAAAGCTACTCGCAATAGCTTATACTAACTACTATTTGAGTAGCCCGTTACCAGTAACATTACATACAAGAAACATTGATGAACAGATGCCTAGATTGCAATTTCTACAGTGATTAACCACAAAAGAAATAAGATCATCGAACTAAAACCAAAGACATCTTACCACCCAGTTTCGCATGGCAGATTTCTTGATTTTTCTAGTCTCCACCGCACCTTCAAATTGAGGAAGCACACTTTCCAATTCCTCCTGGTTTAAGAAACGAAGAAGATCTTCCTCCACAATGTACCTGCGCAAAAGATAACGCAAACAACAGCTGTACTCAAATGAAAAAAAGGCATTACAATAAAAACCAAAACAATTTGATGAAAGGGCTTCAAGAATTTTCCTCACTTGCTTCCATGTTTGGCCACGTTCTTGAAGATCCGATAAGCAGCAGCTTTTGCCTCCATTTCGCTGGTAATCTCCTCGTCTTTCTGCTCCTTCCCATCTTCATGAACACATTCATCAACTGCACCGGATAAAGTCCACAACCCAGTAGTGGTAATTGCGCTCACCAGCTTCTTCATGGTCAGAGCAGAAACCTTCTCCTGATTCATTTTCTGGAGCTTTGCCAGATCAATGAATGCTTGCTCCTCCCCTTCCTTCCCTGTCTTGGCATTCCTAAAACTTACTTGAACTGTACTCCTTTTACTTGCAGCAGTCGCGCTGTTACCAATCTTCTCAGCCATTTCCATCAATGGAGGCCCGGAGAGTGTCTGCAGAATGTACTGATGAAATATCGACTCCTGAATCCTATCAAAGAAGGTGTTAACATGGAAAGAAGAAGCCAAGAGCTTCACCAAGAGTGTCTTCACCAGCCAAAGAACAGATCCAATCACAACAGCGGCGAGAGTTCGAGAACAATAATCTAAGAACTTCCTTGTCTTCTCTGACCTCTCCACCCCACGATCAAACAACAAATTCCATATCAAGATAACCAAGCCAGCCCAGAGACACACCTGCACGCTTCTCTTAATGCCATAAACGAAATACAGCACCTTCTTCTTCAAAATAAAGTTCAGCTCAATGATCAAGACTAAGAACGTTATCAGCCATGCAGTAACCAATCGGCCACAAAATATCACCATTAGCATCAAGCACCATTTCCATAACTCCAATCCCCATATCAAATAGTGCTGCAGCCTATGAACAGTAAGGCTAGCAGCGAGCACGGCGGTGACGGAGAACAAAGCCACCCATTCAAGCACAACCCAGAACTTCAAATTCCTCCGCAGCTTCTCTCGAGTAGGAATGTACTCATGGATGATCTCTTCCTCTTCATCCTCTCCAGCTCCAATGGGAGTTCTGGGTGTCAGTGGAGTTTTCCCAGCTCTGCCTGGAGAGCTCTGGACAGCTGGTCTGGGTGAAGATTGGACACTTGTTGGGGTGTTGGTGTGATCGTGCTCTTCCACCACATAAGTTGAAGCAGGTTGAGGCTGCTCTACAAACCTCGACTTTGGCTTGGAGTAGACAGCCCTTGCAAGCGAGCGGCGCCTCGTTATAGTGTCTGACGGCGGCCGGGGCGGCCTGTTGGAAGTTGGAGTGAGCCTGTTGGCGCGGTCCGGCGAGGGGCTGTTGCTAAAAGTGGTCAGTAGCTGCTTGGGTGGGAAGTCGAAGGATTTGGAGGCAGGGTAAGATCCATTGTCGTATGGAAAGCTTGAGCTGCTCTTTGAATCTTGCTCGGGAATAGCTAGCACAACCTCTCTATTTTCGCCTTTGGGCAGATGCCTAGCAGCCGAATCCATGGCAAAAACTCAACCTTTCCAAGTCTTATCAAAATACAAAACAACAGAACAGTTAGCACCATTCAAACATTCAACCACCACAATAGCCAAGGAGGTGGTGAGCAGTGCAAAGCTGAAGCAGAACAAAAAAGACCACCAATTGGGTCCTCTCAAAATAGAGAGAAAAGCATGTTAAATGTGGGAACATGGCGAACCCATGGTGAAAACTCAATCTTTCCAACTCTTACCAAATACAAAACACACAGCACTAAGCGTTCAATCCACACAATAGCTAAGGAGGTGGTGAGGAGTGCAAAGCTGTGGCAGAACAAAAAAGACCACCAATTGGGTCCTCTCAAAATAGAGAGAAAAGCATGTTAAATGTGGGAACATGGCGAACCCATGTTGAAAACTCAATCTTTCCAACTCTTACCAAATACAAAACAGACGGCACTAAGCATTCATTCCACACAATAGCTAAGGAGGTGGTCAGGAGTGTACAGCTGAAGCAAAACTAAAAAGACTACCAATTGGGTCCTCTCAAACTAGAGAGAAAATCATGTCAAACGTGGGAATATGGAGCAAAAACAGCGAGAAAAAAATCTTGAGACGCCAAAAAAGTTTGAAAACCCATGTCAAAGAAATCGTCTCGGACATAACAAGGTCAAACTGTATTGCTACACTAAACAGTAAGCTTCGTGAAAAAACAGTAAACAGAAAGATCAGAACGACGGGAAGAAAGAGGTAGAATCGACAAGAACCGCAGGGCAGCAACCAATCTAGTAAGTAGAGGTGATGATATCTACCCCGTCTACCCGTCTGCTCTCTACGAAAAAGGAGCAAAAGAAGGCAGGACAAGAAAAAGTTGGAATCGACAAGAACAGCACGGCAGCAGCGAATCTAGTAAGTAGAGGTGATGATATCTACCTCTGTCTACGCGTCTGCTCTCTATCAAAAAGATGCATAAGGAGTGATGGGATGAAATAATTATTTATAACCACAATAACAAGAATAATAGCTGAGACAAACGAGGTGGGCAGATTCTGACTCTTGCTTCTCAGGTATTCGACATATTTAACACACTCTCTAAAAACCAACAATTTTTTTTGTTCATAAATTTTTTTTACTTTTTAAAACAATATTAAACAGCCATCACTTAAGACTAAGTAAACAGATTATGACCAAGGTAGTGAGGTCGGATACCATGCATGATTGAATAAGTTGCACCACCCGGTAAATTTGTTTTATTTATCTCTTTAGTTTAACTTACAATGTAATAAAAAAAAACCCACAAATTTTAGTCCCACCAACACAGTACTCTAAGAGGACACCAAGTGGCCGGGTAAGGATTGATCCACACCGTGATAATAATATTTTCTATGTATATTTATTATTATTGATATATATTTTATTTTCTTGGATTTGTTAATATTTAAGTAATAATAATTTATTAAGGGTTTCCAATATTATGCATTTATTATTTATTTTTCCTTTTATTTATTTCTATTACTTTTTTTCCAGGCTTTCCATTGATTCTTATTTCATGTGAATCTCTCTAATTTTTTCTATCAAAAATCGATACTATTAAACAAGAAGCGTAGAATTTAGTGCAATGATCATGAAATTAAGGAACATAGTCGTTGCTTGTTAAACACAAACAAATTTTTGGAAGTTTGGAACCCACAAATTTTAGAAGTAGGGCTGAGGGTGCTCTCCACATGATTTTTTCCTCCAAAGTTTATATATATTTTTTCCAAAGTGTGTTCTCCACAGTATGATGCATACACTGTTATTTTTTCTATATAAAATATTCTTTCTGCATAAAATAAACTTTAAACGATAATGTATCCGAAAAACAAGGCTTCCAATGACAAATAATAGGGACTAGTCTAGTTTTCCACAACTCTAACTCTTTTAATTGTGAGTTCGGTCAAGTCAATAAGTATTTGATTTAATTTGAGTTTCAGTTAACTTGATTCATATTTACTGATTTATCTTTTCTTTGTATAATTTATATTAAAATTTAATTTGTAATTAAAATATTTCAACTTTAACATAATTATACATACAGAAATTTGTTACCATATAATGATATTTTATGATTTGTTTATATTTGTGTAAAGAAATTTAGGATAAATATGATTAAAATTTTTATTGTTTTATATAAAATATCGAAATTCAAGTGAAACCAAATTGACAAGGAACAAGTTCAGGCTCAACTCGTTTGTTATTGAGTTAATTTTTGAATCTAATTTTTTCAAGTTTGATTATCGAGCCAATTGAGTTTAATCGACCTTTAAACAACCTAGTAGACACCGTTAATTCGTCTACACGAGAGATTCTTTGTGCGAAAAATAAACTTTAAATAATAATGTATCGAAAAAAAAAGGCTTCAAATAACAATTGGTAAGGAGACCATATTTAGACATCAATGAAAGGGCTGGCCCATGGGCCATTTTTGTTATTTTTATAAAAATAAAAAATTAAAAATTAGCCCATGGGCCCAAAGAGATTACGGCCCATGGGCTTTAGTGCGCGGATTGGAAAGGCCGTTCTCAAACCGAGCGCATGCGACGCTTCGATTCCGTGGGTGTGGGTGTGGTTGCGGTGGCCGGCGAGAGCTCCGACCAAGCGCCGGCGAAGCCCCCGGCGAGGACGACCGAGTATCAAGTTCTCAACTTTTGGCGATATTTCTCTCTTCACGGTACTCACATTGTGTTTTTGTTGTCAAATTTCGGGTTTTCTGGGCACACTTTGCTGCAAAGATGGTCCCTTTTTGTTGTCTTTCCATGTATGCGTCACTGCTGACGCAATTTGGTTGTTTTCTCTTGACTTTGTTCGAGATTTTGATGTTTCGATTGCGTAGTTTTCCGGTCGAATCGATGGATGATCGATGATTTGGTTTGGCCGTGAATTGTTTGGTGTACTGTTTGTATGTTTAGCATGATGATGATAAGACGGGGGTATGAGTTCAAAACGAGGTGTTGTTTATGTTAGTATTAGTTCTTGGATGACATTTCATGGAGCAGTTTTGGTAATTGGTATAACGGTGCATGCTGGTAACCTTGGTGTGCTTGTGACTTAAATGTTACTTTTTGATTTATGGCATTGGTGCAATGATTTATGGGAATTGGAAGTTGTGGTTCTTTTTTAAGCTTTTAGCTATGGATTCATTAACTTATGCAAGGATATGGTGATTTTAGGGGTTTGAATTTTGTTTGGATGTTTAGCTTGATGATAAGATGGTGAAATGAGTTTAAAATGAGGTGTTAGTTTCTTTTTTAATGTCAGTTCATGCTTGCAGTGTTAGTAACTTGGTATTTCTGTGTCTGTTGGAAAACTTAATGTACTTGTTATTAAATGTTTCCTTTGATTTATGGTTTTGATAGTTATTTATGAGAAATGGAAGTAATAGGGGTTCTTTTTTAAGCTTTTATCTGTGGATTCATTATTTATTTAAAGATATGGTGATTTGAGGGGCTTGAGTTTTATGTTTAGCTAGATGATAAGATGGTCGGCTGGGTTTAAAATGAGGGGTAGGTTTTTGGATTTTAGGTTAATCGCAGTTTATAGATATCAGTTCATCTTTCGATTTTGGTTTCATTATGTTTGAAAAGCTTAATGTACTTGTTCCACCTAAGTCCTAGATGGTATCTGTCACTTAATTTCAATATTTGTTTTTATGGCCTTTTGTAGAGCTATTTGTGAGAAATAGAGGCTGTAGTTGTTTTATCATGGTCTCATTATTTATTCAAAGCTGTGCTGATTTGCAGTTTCTAATTAGGCAATGCAATGTTAGTGCATAAGCATGGAAACTCTACCATACATACAAACTACCGATGTTAAACCTTTCATGAAGGCTGCTGACGAGAAGACCTGCTTTTTGCCTCTGCAAGATGCTGATCCAGTTGTTTATAAACTTGTTCGGGTAGTGCTTCAAAATCATATGCTAGGACTATTGTTCAATTATGCTTGCTCTTTTTTAGTTTTCTCTTGAAATAGTTTTTTATTGGAAATGAAGCAAGACATTGGCATGATGATTGACTTTTCAATGAAAAGTAGTCTTATTTTTGCAAATTGTCCTCTACATATTTTCTTAACGGAGGTTTGCATATTGAATTTTTTTGTTTGTTGTACTAGCATTGCTCTTTTCTGTTGAAATTTATATTGGACATTTCGATATTGCATAGCATATATTCCTAACAGTTAACCGAGAGCTGATCAATTGAGTACTTTATTACTGAGTGCTCTTAGGTTGACGGTGATGGAAGGTTAATTCCTGCAACTGATGATGAAATCTTGGAGGTTGAAGATTTACTTGAAGTTGACAAGGATGAGCTGCATCATGACCAGGCTATTGGTTTTTTTAGAGGTGGAGTTGTTATTGATCAGCCCTCATCCAGAAATGCTGGCATTGATACTCTTGAAGGTTAGTTGATTTATGTTATCCTATGTGATTTCTCGTCTATTCTTATTGAAGCATATTAATCAGCGTTGATTTGTGACACAGTCAGCCAACTAAATTTTATTGATCATTTGTGTTGTCAGATTCTCAGATTTTAGGAGTAAATGGAGAGAAGTTAAAGGTGTTGCACGGTATTTCCTATACAGATACTTTTTGACTTTTTGAATATTTTCTTATGTTACGGAACATTCTGGAATGATTGTGATAGTATTTTATTCATTGATTAATGTCTGGAGCCTACCCTAATTACAATTCAACAATCCCATTCTGTTGTCTAAGGTGGTTTAGTTTTGCATGATCTGAAAAAATTTAAGAGGCATTTCAGTTCATGAATGAAAGAAAAGCTAAGCTGCATATTCTGTGTATTTGATTTGCCAAACTCATAGTATGAACTTAGTTCAGTATGCTTATTCATAAAAGAAATACCATCAGCAAACATAATTAATTCATAGCTATGTTGCTACTCTGAATTTGGACAATGTCTTTGCTTGCATTAGCTTTACAGAAAGGAGAAAGTTTATTTTCAGAACCAACTAAAAATAAGGCTATGGTAGATCTGTTCTTAGCAAATCCTCATAACTTTCATGAACTTAGTTTGCTTATTGTTTATAAAATTACTCTGATGGGCATTTGAAACTATGCACTTGCTATGCTTGAAAGTCTGCCATTTGGGTATTGAGAAAAAAATCATTAGGCTGAATATACTGCATAAAATTGTAATATTTTATAGAAAATGATAATGGTTTTTTTAGGTTAATGTTCCTTTGATATATTTTTTATCCTCAATATATTTAGAAACAGAGATATGAACATGTGAATATATGTGCCTTTGATTTCTTATTTTTGTGGATGAACTAGTTTGTTTTTTGGAAACTAGAGCTAAATTTCGTAAATTTAGCATCTATGACGTTTGGAATTTCCTTCTGCTGGTATGAGAAGCAGTAAGCATTATTTGTCTATTGAATGTTGTTTATTCAATAAACATCAATTACTTTAAGAATTCTAATTTCAATTGCTTAAACATATGTGTGTATATTTCTTTTCTCCTATATATATATATATGCGTGTGTATATATATATATATAGGAGAAAAGAAAACTGTGTTGCAGCACAGCCAAGATAGCTGTGCTGAAGTTTGATTCCAGCCGTTGGATCGCGATCCAATGGCTGGAAAATAAACTCCAACCCCCCCGCGGCCCTGTTTTGTTGTGCCACGCCGCCCCACCTCCGGTTGTCCGTTAGCGATGCCGTTAGCCAGTGCTGTCGCCGCCTCGCCACCGTCATCAAGTCCGGTGTCCCCTCCTGCATCCTCTCCCACCTCACTGTCTTCTTCATGGTCGCCCGCTCCGTCTCCACCGCCGATGCGATCGCCGCCAACGTCGACAGCCTCCTCGACCCCCTCTCCCTCGGCAGTGATGGCGAGATCCGCTTGATCGTCCACGAGATCCGGGCAGAGGGGCCGCGGCAGCGGTGGCAAGGATACGATGCTTGGTTGTGTTGCACTGCGACCTCGGGCATGCGCCGTCCAGGCCTGGGGAAGAGTCGGGAAGGCTGTGGGTGGCCGGCGGCGAGGTTGCCGGCGGTGAGGTCGCCAGTGGTGGGGTGGCGCGGCAAAACAAAGGGGGGGAGGTGTAACGACCCAACCCAAAGTGCAACATAATGGGCTAAGTCATTTCTTTAAAATGGGTACCCCGAAAGTTAAAGATCTATAGTCCATTCCCACTTATAAACAAGATCTTCTCCCAATAGGTATTAGATGTGGGACTAAGTTGAGGGATCTCACAATCCACCCACCTTAGGGAATTTCGTCCCCGAAATGCCTATTCTTGGCCCGTTGCTAGCCCCAGCCCACGACCTTTCTGGCCCGTGACCGGCAGCCTAGCCAACGTTTCTAATCCAGCCCACCATCTAACACGGAACCAGGTCGGCTCTGATACCATTTGTAACGACCCAGCCTAAAGTGCAACGTAATGGGCTAAGTCATTTCTTTAAAATGGGTACCCTGAAAGTTAAAGATCTATAGTCCATTCCCACTTATAAACAGGATCTTCACCCAGTAGGTATTAGATGTGGGGCTAAGTTGAGGGATCTCACAGGAAGGAAAGAGCAATGGCAATTTCGTAATAAAAATTTGACACGCTTCCGACTCGAATCAATATTACGAAATAAATTTTAAAAAATAAAATAAAATAATTTCGTAATAAAAACTTGACTCGCTCCCGACTCAAGTCAATATTACGAAATAAATTTTAAAAAAATAAAATAATTTCGTAATAAAAACTTTGACTTGTTCCTGACTCGAGTCAATATTACGAAATATATCTCAAAAAATTTGAAAAAAATAAAGTAAAATAACATAAAATAAAATAAACCATTAGAACTCGATTAATTTATTTTGTGGTATTTTATTGTATTTTTAATATTTTTTGGGATGTATTTTGTAATATTTACTCGGGGCAGGAACGAGTCAAATTTTTATTACAAAATTGCTTATTGTTTCATTTTTCTTCACCAACCCTGTTTTCTCCCCCACCGACCGATGCCAATTTTATGATAAAAACTTGACTCGCTCTCCGACTCGAATCAATATTATGAAATATATCTCGAAAAATATAAAAAAATACAATAACATACCATAAAATAAAATAATCGAGTTCTAACTCAAATAACATATTAGGTTTAGGTTTAGAGCATGTTATTTGATTTAGAACCCAATTATTTTATTTTATGATATTTTATTGTATTTTGTAATATTTTTTGGGATGTATTTCGAAATATTGACTCAAGTTGAGAGCAAGTCAAGTTTTTATTTTGAAATTATTTTATATATTTTTTAAAATTTATTTTGTAATATTGACTATAGTTGGGAGAGTCAATTTTTTATTATAAAATTATTATATATATATTTTTTAAAATTTTATTTTATAATATTTACTCGAGTTAGGAGTGAATCAAGTTTTTATTAAGAAATTATTTTATATATTTTCTTAAAAGTTATTTTGTAATATTAACTCGAGTTGGGAGTGAGTTAAACTTTTATTACAAAATTATTTTATATGTTCTTTTAAATTTATTTCCTAATGTTGAAATTATTTTATATATATTTTTAAATTTATTTCGTAATATTGACTCGAGTCGGGAATGAGTCAAGTTTTTATTACAAAATTACCCTTTCACCCCTAACCTTCTCCCCTATAGATGACCGCTCCCTCTTCTGTTTTTGTTGTGTCACCCCGACCGCCAGTGACCTCACCGCGCCGTCACCTACACCACTACCGGCCGTGCTGTGATCGCCTCCTCACCGGACTCCCAAGCCGACGCCTCCAGTTGGCTGTGTTGCGCTGCGCTAGTGGAGAAACAGAGGAACCGAATAAAGGAAGCTCCTCTACTTCATCGTCGTTGCAGCTTCCGCCGGTGCTGGACCACAAGCCACCTGCTGCCAGCCATCGCCGCCTTGCAACCAAGGCAACATTGGGTGACTCAAAGCGGCGCGGCAAAATAGAGGAGGGGGGGCAATCGGCGCGGCAAACCCGGGGGAGGGGTGGGGCGGTGCAAAGAGGGGCGGGGGGGGGGTGTAAGGGGGTTAATTTTCGGCCGTTGGATGATTCCATCCAACGGCTGAAAAGTGCAGCACTGCCTCCCTTCCCTCATATATATATATATATATATATATATATATATATATATTGCAGTAAACTGCCTTTTTATTAACATCAATTACTTTTAGAATTCTGATTTCAGCTGCTTAATGTACTTTTGAGCGGTTTTGAGGTTTTTTATTTCTATTTTTTATTTTATTTTCAGTTCAGTGATATTATAAACTGCCTTCCAAATCAATATCAATTACTTCGAAAATTCTAATTTCTGCTGTTTACTCAGTAGACATCAATTATCCTTTAGTCTATTGCTTAAGCTACTCCAGTGAACTGTTGTTTTTGGTTGTCTTTTGCTTATTTAATTAGGAAATTATTAAGAATTGGCTGAATGATTTGGTGTATACTTCCCTATATCTTTATAGTTATAGCATAAAATCATGTTCCTTATGTACTGTGGTTTTCATTGTCCTTGGGTTATTTGCTCTAATTTACTGATAGGAATGGTGCCAAGTTGGAAGTCACCGTAATCCTTATAAGTTTTTTCCAATTCTCCTGCCAGTGTAGATATTTGACCATAATCTCAAATTTTCAGGATATTTTTCTTATGTATATGTTGCAAAATGTTGGAAAGGAGAAATGGCTGAGGTTGTATTTTGCTGATGATTTATTCAAATGTGTAGGTGCAGGGGGTCACTCTTCCAGCCGGAATGAATGGTCACCTGCAGCAGATAAGGAGCACATAAGTGATTGTTTTGTCTCAAATTCTAAGGATGGAAGTAATGTTTGTCAGAGAAGTATCAGTGATTGTTCCCATGACATAAATAGGATGGATGATATTGGGAAGTCAACTTCTGAGAATACAACCGTTACAGATAATGACATATGCTTGGAGAAATTGTCGTTAAAGGAACTTCAGGAAACTTTTAAATCTACATTTGGACGAGAAACTTTTGTAAAGGATAAAGTCTGGCTAAAGCGACGCATTGCTATGGGGTTAACAAATACCTATGACATACCAACAACTGATTTTATCATAAGAGGGAAAACAATAATTGTTCAGGATGTTCCAAAAGCATCATTACCAGATGACACTAGTGTGGTATTCAGTGATGTTTGTGGTGCCATGTTGGATTCCACGGATAAATTAGAAAATCAAGATATTTTGACAGATACGAGCTTTATAATTTGTGGTATGAAACATGAAGAATTACAAAATCAAGAAGTACATACAGCAGATGTTGTCTCTAAGAGAGTTCGAAAGCCAACCAAGCGATATATTGAAGAACACTCTGACATGGAAACCCGAGAACGCAGTGGGAGATCAATATCAGCTGCAAAAACTTCTGGGCTGATTTTTTCTCCTAAATCTCATGTTAACTCTGCTCCTGCTAATCATTCTGCCAGGCATGATACTTTTGCTGGTTATGGGTTTCAGATTCCCCATGTTTCTCGTGTTCGAAGAGGGCACCCTAGACAAGATTTTATGGCTTTCAGGGTAATCTCAATGATGATTAAAGCGAATTAGTTGATTGGTCTTGTATTTTAAGTTTTATCGTTCTAGGATTACATTGTAGACAGCACAATATGGCATGCACAATTAGCAGTTTCAATTTAGTATTAAAAGGATGTTAAGATGAAATGGAAGAAAAAAATAATTATTTTTTAATGGATAGAAGAAGCATAGAGTATTATATTTTTTTCATTCATTACCAAGTTTTTCATCAACTATGATGACAATTTGTTGTTTTTGGAGTAGTATCTATCAATGCCAATTTTTTAGAAAGTTTTGTTTGTTTGCTTGTTTTTTTGTTTTTTCCTGTTTCCCTTTTTCCAGTATGATTGTTGTGGCATAGAACATGATCGTCCTTGTGGTAGATTATTTCTTAATCAAAAGATATTTTGATTGTTTCAGTCATTGTTTGAGGATTATTAGTAAGGTGAAGAATAAGATCTACATCCTATGATTGACACTTTTATTGCCATTAATGCCTGAAGGTCTTGCGTTTTAGGTGGTCATTTACTTGCTGTGTGTGTACATGTTAATTTGCATGCAATTGTATAGTTCATTGTCCTTTAGGTATTGTGGATTCTATAGGCTAGTATACTTTCTCTGGACTATGGCCTTTGGTTATTACATTGAGCATTGTTTCATTGAGCATTGTATAGTTTCCATGTGCTTCATTTTCAAGATTATTTCCGGTGTGTCAAACGTGATTAGGATGAAAGTCAGTTGGGAATGAAGAAACTGATGACATAATAAGGATGAGTTGTCATGTGAACGGAATTTTTTTTACAACTTTCAGGAGAAATTTTATCGCTTGTAAACCGTAAATAGAGAAATTATTATTGTACTTCCATCAAGTGTCGTTTCATAATCTGCCATAGATGTGTTGATTTTATGTTTAAATATTGGGATCGATAGTGTTTAGCTGTCTTTGTAATTTTTATGAAATTATCTGCCAGTCTGGAAAATATGCTACTCTGCACTTATATTCCAAAGGTTTTCTGGTTTGTGGCAGATTCACCAGTCCGACAGATTGGCTGTCAAAGACCCTGTTGATGCGCAAAGTTCTCAGAACGGGGGTCATATTGGAAGCAAAATTTGTAGTGAAGCTTATTCTGACCCGGATTCAGCAGGCATCGGGCGAACATGTATGATACTTATAATATCTATTTGTCTCTAGTAATGTTTTTATGGTCAATTTTACATAGGACCATAAATTATTCATGGCCTTGTAGCTTTTGATGATACAAAGCATAGAAATCAAGTGTCTGATTGTGGATTTGATTAATTTTGCTTCTTCCAGCCTGATCGTGTTATGGATAGTAAACAGCTGGTCCCTGTAGCATTTACCAGCCGATTCCAAGATGGTGCTGACATTGATAACGGGGAGCATCTTGGTGATGGGCATATGAATGGCACTATTGCAACAGTGTCTACTGCAAAAGGTGGCATGCGGCGGAAGCATCACCGGGCTTGGACCCTGAGTGAAGTTGTGAAACTAGTTGAAGGTGTTTCTCGGTATGGAGCTGGAAGGTGGTCTGAGATCAAACGTGTTGCTTTTCCATCTTATACATACCGGACCTCTGTTGATTTAAAGGTATTATGGTCTACAAAATGATAAATAAATAAATGAGCATTCATTTGTTTGATGAATAGTTTAGGAGGAATTTACTGGTTTATAAACGAAGTATTCCATTTGATAAAACAATCTCTTTTTGGTGCTTTCTTTCCATGTAGGATAAGTGGAGGAATCTTTTGAAAGCCAGCAACTCTCAGGAATCTTCAGGCGGCTCGGTAAATCTGAACTTTTCTGGGCAGCAATTAGTTTTCATTTAATTGTTCGCGTTTTGAACCATCAAAGAAGGATTTCTATTTTTGGGTTCATCGTGAAGCTTCTGTACAGCCAACAACCTTCTGATTCCTCTGATTTATACTGGCAATAAGCATACTGTGACACTATGTTGATTGATTTAGTTAGTTATCTGTCCAGTAAAATTTTTGTTGTCTCTGACCAAGTGGGTAGACAATTTGGACATTTGCTTATTATCGTCAACCCTTTACTATTAAGTGAATTAAGTTTTTGAGAGAAATGAATCCCCTTTGATTTTTTGGGGAACTTTTACTTACTGGCATTTCAATAAGTCCGTCCTTAGTAGGTTGGGACTGGTGACACTTTAACTGGATTTGATGAGTGTTAGTATAACACTTTATATGCTGTAAGATAGCAAGATTTTGAGCTTTATCATAATTGGCATGTTGATCTATTCATCTTCTATAGCTATTTGAAATTTCTTTTTCTTTTTCCATGTTCAACAGGTTCAAAATTCTCGAAAGCAAACATCAATACCAATCCCGCCACACATATTGATCCGTGTAAGGGAGCTGGCAGCGAGGCAGGCCAAAACTCAATCAAAGCCGGACCTGGGGGTGGCACATATTGACATTCCTTATGGAAATCATCAGGAGATAAAAACTGGTCATTGTTGATTTTTGATAACTTGTACATTAAACGTAAATGCTATGGCATCTAATATCACTTGCAGCTATACTTGTCATCGAGGTATTGAGGGGCTAATATGATGGTTTAAGGTTTCATGATTGAAGGTTATGAATGATTGTAGATGAAGGGTGCGGAAATCTGAAGACGGAACATCCATGGAAGAGGTAATAGCATTGAGATTGCAGTAGTTTTGGACAACCAATAACATTATAGGCTGATTGATATAGATTAGTCCTTAGGCATATTTTTGTAGTTGAATTGGTGAATGGAAATAGGACGCTTGCTAATGGTGGACTGATAATTTTCAAAATCAGAAGTCTGGTTTTTGGGTGATTGATATTTTTGTAGGAATGCGGATTATTTTCCTGATACTGACAGAACTATATATATATATTAGTAGTGTCGTGAAACGGTGAAATCTTCCCACAAAATGGTTTGAAGATATCATACATGTTCCAAGAGAACTTTGAAAGAGTAGTGGATTTTGTTCATTTAAATGAATGAGAATGGTGAAGAGATTCAAGTAGTGTCCAATCCTTCATTCCCCTCAAGATGAAACGGGAATAAATATAAGATAAAGTAAGAGAAACTAAAAAATAGATTGAAATTTTTTTTAATTTAGAAAGAAAAAATTAACTTATTCGATTAATTTTAATTAAAAAATTTTTTACAATTAAATATCAAATAAAATTTAGAAAAAATTTAAAAAATATCATACACTTCAAAACAAAAAAAAAAGATCAATTTTCCTGAATTGTGATTCTATTTCAACTTGAGATAATGAAATTTTTTCAAACTCTCTCCTTATAAGTGAAATTATGATGAAAAATTTTACCCAAAACATATAGAAAATTTTATTAAAGTGTACAAAATCTCTACCCTAATAAAAGTAAAAAATTTTACTCAAATGAGTAATATTACTCTCAATTACAAATCATAAACAAAATATAGAGAAAGAAAAGAAATGAACTATTGTTAATCTTGTCGAAGAACCCGAAGTCATATCTTCACCTCATGACGAATAATTTCTTTCGTTTTTCACATGCACTTTCAATAGTAACCGTATCTAGATCTATAATTTCTCGTGTCTCACTTAAAAGAGAATATTTTATGAAACTTCTCTAAAGGAAAAACACATTCAATACATATATTTAATTATATATTTATATATTAGGGATATAAAACACCTCGTAAAAATTAAGAGACTCCTTTGCAAGGATTTCAATGTTCAAGAATTATACATTGATTTGGTTTTGTAATGATCATGAAAATTTCGTGAAACTAATCACAGAAAATTGAACCATGTCATGGTGAGTTTGCGAAATTTGAGGTTTCTGATTGTATCGAGGGACAACATCTAGTGGATCCGATTTAGGATGGAAAAGCTCATACATGCCAGAGGATATGGATGGTGACCATTGCGAATGAAGCACAATTGACTAACGCCTCCACCCAGCTTGGTCCATCATGCTCAAGTAGTAATTGGTTTGTCTAATTTGATCAATAACTGTTTCATTTTTGTTTTTCAAAATAACTATCTCAATATTTCATGAACATGAAAGTTTTTGACTTGGATACGGTTTACCCACATCAAAATTGTCTATATTTTGTGTCTTGACCTATGCAAATCTAGCCATGTTTCCATAAAAATGATTCCATCAGAAACCCAGAAATTTTCTTTTACTTGATGACATAAATCACTTGGTAAGAAGTAGCAGGGAAAAAAAGATCTTTTTCGATTTATATATTTCATTTCATTGCAACTGGTATTTCCATTGAGACAGCCGATGAAGTCAAGTCATGGCCACCATGGTTGTCACTAGCCATCATTTCCTTCTTCTCAGTCTCCATCCCCGCACGCACACATGCTTGTCATGTCTTCTCTATTTCTCTCGTTGCCACTGCTTGGGCCTTTTCTCAACAGGTGTGCTACTTCGACCATCCAACTGCCTCAGAGTCGGCTCCAACAATGAAAACGATGCTTCTGATTTCGATCACTCAAATGGCGGCTAGGTTGAGTGGGAGTCACTAAGTTCAACCACTACAGATTCTCTTCCACTTTGTTATGCAAGAAATGCCAGTACTAATCCATCACTATAACAGTATATGATATGATGAACTTCTTTATCATTGTAAGACATATGCTAGTTAATCAATTATGCGCAAGTATGGAAGATATTGTTAACCTTTTAGTGGACTAAATACAAGTGGGCAAGCATCAAATTTAGTGACAAGATCTGATGAGATGCATTGCTAGTAATCAGTTCTTCCTGCTAACAAAAATCTGAGAATCATCTCAATAAACATAAACACAGGCCATGTTGATGGTTAGTGCTAATTGCCAAACACCGCTAAGAAGTAATTAGACAACCAAGATTTCATTTAGTTTAAAGCAAGCAACAAAAATTGGCCATTCACATGGGCAGTGCTTTTCTGTTGAGAGATCCAAGAAGTGAGTTCTGATCAGACATGCATAGCTTGGGACCAACTTCTTTAGACCAACCTTTTCTCCTTTGCAACCATGGAGAGTGTGACCATCTAAATAAACTGAACCTTTTCTCTGAAACTTCACTACTACTAGTGCTTGGCATGTTCCAACCTTTGTGATCATTTTAAAAACTGCTTATATAGAATGTTTGTGCCAATAGTTTAAGCAAAAATTTGAAGGAACATGGCGCTAAAGCAGGCGAATCCATGTGAGTAAAGCAGTGTGGAAACATGATGCAACTCCTTTCCTTCCCTTCCTACTCTTCAATCACCATCTGGGTTTTATAAATATGTATCAGAGCAGAGCTCTAAAATGCTCCAGCTAAGATGTTGGCCTCTGTTAAAAGATACAAGCCACCCACGAGTGCAAATGATTAGTGCATCTAATACCCCTTTTTCCTATCTTCCAATCTTTTATTTCGCATATAAGACCAGAACCAAGAAGCTAGTGCTAACTACAAACAAGACTATGTATATTATACAACATAGTATATATGTGGGAGCAGAAAGCTCCCCAATTTATTGTGTCCTCTCTCTTTCCATGACATAAAACTGTTCTTGCAACAGCTATTGGAGAGTAAATATAATTGAGCTACTACCAAGTTGGTATGGATAGGAATGGGAAGTTTTCAATAGAATAAGACTGGAATCTGATGCTCCGAACCCTCTCTATGGCCTGTTTCAATTGTATAATAAGAACAAGACAAGAAGCATGAACAAACTTCATGGTGTGAGCAGGACAATATGTTCTGACCTTCCGTTTGAAGACCACCTAACTAGTTTTATACCATGAATCCGTTCATACCATGATCTTCTCTCGAATCTGTCAAAGAAAAAACAAGTTTGTTTTATTTTATTTTTTCTGTTCTTTTGAAGAGAATGAAAACAATTGGTCATTCCTTTATGCTTCATTCTTTAGATCATAGTTTTTAATTTTTTACTCCAAAAATTCTTTGAATCTAGAGTGGTTTACTTAGTTAAACTCTATGGACAACTAACTCTAATAATAAAATATATTTACAAAATAAATATTTAAAGTAATATAAGTTATAAATTTATCGATTTCAAGCGTCCAATTTAAAGAGCTATATAAACTAATTTTATACAACCTTTGTTTTTTGCTGAATTAAAAAAATAATATAAATGAGTCTGAGTCAACTTAAATTCGATTCCAAATTAACTCCACTCCACTCCATAACATGTCTAGTCAAATCTAAATTCCAAAATTTTAAACTATTCTTTAATTTGATTTGTCAAGATTGAGAAATCAATAACTTTGTGGTGTGAAAGGGAAGCTATATAGTCATACTTTGCATGTAATTTAATCCATTTGCCCATGCATTATGTGGATATATAGATATGGATACATTTTAAGTTGGGTTTAAGAAAATAATAACAGGTTAATTAATGAATTAATAAAGAAAGAAGGTGAGTTAATTAAGTTTTTGAAAAGATGGGAAAATATGATAAGGATGATTCATGGCAGGGAAAGGTGGCCACTATGAATCCTCGTGTGCTTTAGCCTTTAACATCTAATCCCATTATACACGTGAAATATCACCATCATTATCCCCCTTCCCTTCCAACACAATTCTTCATTTCTTATCCATGCCCTAGCCCACATTTGGTGTCCAAGTATATGAATCATTTTTTTTCTAGTTTAAATTATTAAAGTAGATTGTCTATTTATTATGTTACTAAGAAATTTTGAAGTAATGAGGTAGTAATACCCAATACGGCAATGACATGTAAACATTATTTTTCATTAAAAAGCTCTCTATATGTACTTCTTATAACATAATTCCGTTACTGTTTGTACATTGTTGGTCCAACTCGAGAAAAAGGAAAAAAGTGGTGTCGAAAAGATATCTGGTTATAAAAAAATTTGTCATTTGTAATCACATTAAAAAAATTCTTTAACATGCACCTCATCTATATAGAGTAATAACAATTATTATATTTCAATGAGATTAGGTCTCACAGTCAAGCCTTACAGCTTGAACTAAATATTATTTTGCTCTATTTTCTTAACGGCCAGTTTTTCTTACAAAGTGGTTAAACTATTTAAATTTCAAGTTATCATCAGAGCAAAAATAAAAGAGTTCCAATGCTACAAGAGGCATAAATCTGAAAAAATATTAATTTGTCTAATATCTAATATCAAACTTACATCATATAATGAATTGTTTACATGCTAAGTTTTAAAAATTCTAGTATATCCGGGAAACTTTGCTTGTGCACGATAAATTTGGCCTTTTAGGTAAAGAGGTTAAGCCATTTAAATTTATAAAATGGTTTTAGCTCTGCTGAATCATGGTTGATTAAAAGTAACTCCCTTGATGTTTAAATCAGCCTAAGAATTTAATTTGAGGTTTTCAAAACAAAATAATTTAATCGTCACTTTTCAATATTTTAACGATAATGGTATTTATACTAATTATGACTTGACACTCGAAGATTGGTTGATTAATGATATATATATATATATATAAGGGGTGACTGCTGGAAAAATTTTTGCAGTCACCTCTAATCGGCCCAGATCTATTATAGAGGACAACGGAGGTGGCAGCGTGCATGGCAGTGGAAGGTTATTGTTTAAAAAATAGATCTGGTTGTCTAATATAATTGGATGGCCTAAATTAAGGGTGACTCGGCAATATATATTTTCTTACGGTCACCCCTACCCTAGGGTATCCAATATATATATATATATATATATATATATATATATATATATATATACATATATCCCTTGCCCAGCCTTCCAAGCCAATAATAATGTATATAAGCTCTAAAAGTGTATGATTAATATATATACACCTGATCCCATATGATCAATCCAAATGACGGCTCAAAACCTAATTAATTGCATTAAGCTTTGTACTGGAGAAGATTGGAATGCAGAGAAAGGAAGCTAGCAATTATAACTACAACAAAGGGGGTTACCAACCATGTATTGAGACCATAATAATGCAAAGGCCAGCTACACTTCCTTATCTTCTATGCTCGACATTAATTAAGGATAATTTAAGGTTGTCTTTTGGGCAGCTTTGAGAATTGTTAATCAATAATGAATATAATTAACCAAATTCATATGGCATCAAATGTTAAGCTACCCCATTTGGCTTGTAATTTTCAAACACCAAAAAGTCCCACTATCAATTTTAAAAAACCTACCAAGCCCCACTATTAATCCAAACGATTTCATTTGATTTTGTGGCCCATGTAAATGATTTTATATTCTCTAAGACAAACATGTTAATCTTACTTGTTACAAAGAGCAAGAAAATGCATTTTACCACTCGCTAGGTTCAACAGTGTAATAGACCTCAAGTTGTCTACCTCTACAACAATACAAGATGCTTTCCTTCATCTTTCATATCACACCTTTCATCTTCTTATATCACAATAGTCTCTTTGTATATTCATCTATATAATAATAAAAACTTAAAATTATATAAAATTCAAACAAAATATATTTAAGAGGATCACCTCCATGCGGGAACAAAAATAAAATCATAAAAATAATGGAATATGTCACGAGGGAGCTAGTGATAAATCATGAGTAACTTGATGGTTGGCCGATCCTCCTGATAAGATAATAATAATTATTATAATTTTTTATCTAGGCAGCTTAATTATGAGACCGTCTGGATGGTTTATTAAAAATTTCAAGACCTGACCATAATTAAATCTACTTTGTTACATAATTGTAAGAAATACAGATCTATCAACTTAGTCTTGTATCTAATACCTACTATGGTAATATTTTATTTATAAGTAAAAATGTACTATAGATTTTAAACTTGGTTAATAACTTCTGAAAAGATAACTTATCCTTATTACATTGTTGCACTTTAGGTCAGGCTTTTACAGATGATATCAGATCAATTTAGTTTCGTGTTAGATGGTGGGCTAGATTTGGAACACTGGCTAGACTACTTGTCAGAGAAGGACGTGAGATGAGGTTAGCAATAGACCAAGTGTAAAAATTTCGAAGACAAAATATTCTAAAGTGAGCGATTGTGAGATCCCTTAAGTTAGTCCCACATTTAATAGCTATTAGGGTAAGATCTTATTTATAAGTGAGAATAGAAAATAAATTTTTAACTTGGTTAATTATTTTTTAAAAATAACTTAGGCCTATTAGTTTGCATTTTGTACTGGGTCTTACACCTATTAGTTTGTACTTTAGACTTAGTCGTTACAAATGACATTAGAGTAACATGGTTCCGTAGATGGCATTAAAGTAATTTGGTTCTGTATTAAAAAATGGACTAGACTAAGGACGTTGTCTAAGCTTCTGATCATGGGCTAAAGAAGTTACCTAGGATAAGAAGAAATTACCTGGGATAGGGAGTCCTAAGATAAGAAGAAGTTATCTAGGACACGGCTAGTACAAAGTCAAGAATTTGAAGGATGAAATTTCTTAAGGTTGGTAGATTGTGACATCTATCAATTTAATCTCACATCTAACACCTACGGGTCTTCAACTTGCTTAATGTATGTTGCACTTTAGGTTGGGTCGTTAAATGAGGTGAATAAAATTTTGATATATTTTTATACTACTCAAAATTCCACGCGATGGCTTGATAAACATCTTTTTTAAACATAATAATTGGTATATATTTTAATTTAAATTGATAATGTTAGTTTTAATTCAAAATTTTAATTTATTTTTATTTATTTAAAAGAGGATTAAATGTAATTTGAGTTGAATTAGATATCTTAACTTGGTTTAAGATCCTTACTTATTTTTAATACTCACTTATAAACACATGATAAAATAATTAAGATTTTTATTTTTTACGTGCCATAATAGAAATAAAATTTATCAAATCTTGTCATAGTTGAATTATACTTTTCAATATATAGTACAACTAATCAATATTTTTAAAAAATAAGAACTGTTAAAAATTATATCATATTTAAGTAATACCTTTTTAATAAAATGGGTAAAATCATTAAATAAATTGGGTTTCGACAAAAAGTGTGAAATTTAAAGTAAATATTTAATTAGCACTTTGCTAACAAGAAAGAGTAAAATTGTAATAATACTTAAGAATACGTAACAAATATATAATATATGGATATGAGAAGCGTTGTGAAGGCTCTATGAAAACTAGTGCTATTTCTATATATTAGATAGATTATTCTCTTACATAAATGATCATCACGACTATGACATTAGTTCGAGTTGATATATATATATATATATATATATATACATATATATAGGGTAAAGTTTTTATAAGCCCGGGGCAAAAAATTTTCTCTGCCCTAAGCTTGATCAGGGTCGTCCGATTACAAGGACGACCCAAATCTTTTTTTTTAAAAATAATAAACTCCCCCAGCCTCGGTGGCCTCTGCACCGCCATGCCTGTCACATCCGACCGCAGGCGGTCTTGTCTGGCTGCCCACTGGCCACAAAAAAATTGGCTGCCGTAGCAAAAAGAAAACCAAAATTTCTATGGCAGTGTGGCCCAATCTAGCCTCGCACAGCCATGTCTGGCCGCCTCGCCGCAGGACGGTGTGGTCGAGGGGGGCGGAGGAGGGATGTCCGCGGCAGGGCAGGGGCGTCCATAGTGTAGAGGGGGGCAGGGAGGGGGTGGGGTCGAGGTGGAGCAGGAGGGGTGGCGGCCACAGCAAGACGACCCAAATCTATTGTTTTCAAAAAACCCATACCTCCCCTCAATGACGTTGGCGGCCATTGAGTGGCCATGTCGGTCTTGGGAGGCCCTGTCTGGCCGCGTCCAAACCAACCCGCCATGCTTCACCTCGACCCCATTGTCCCGCCGTGGCCACCACCCTCCCAACTCCACCTCGACTCGCCGCCCTCCTTTACCCCACTCCCCTCCCCTGCTGTGGACGCCCCTGCCATGCCGCGAACTCCCCTCCTCCTAGCTCCCTTGACCACGCTCGTCCCGCCACAGTTGTTGCCGGATTGGGCCACACGGCCACAAAAATTTTGATTTTTTTTGCTGCACAGCCAGATCCAGCCAGCGGCTGCTCTGTCCGGCTGCCGCGGGTTAGACCTGACCATCCCCCGACTAGATTTGGCCAGGGGAAGGCTAGATTTAGCTTGCGACCTAGCTGGTGGAGGGTAGATCGGCTTCACAACAAAAAAAACAATTCTTTGTGGCCATCGAGGCTCGATCTGGCCACCAGTGGCCAGACAAGGCCGCCCACAGCCGGATGTGGCCAGCACGGTGGTGAGGCAATCACCAACACTAGGGGAGGTTATTATTATTATTTTTAAAAAATTAGATCTTGGCCTTCATTTTAATTGGATAGCCTAGATCAAGCTTGGGGTAAAACAATTTTCTGCCCTGGGCTCATAAAATCTTTACCCATATATATATATATTATATATATATATAAGACAGACTTAGACGAAATGCTTCATGTCTAAAGAAGGAACATGAATTCAAGCCGAATTTGATCATACATTTAATCAAATCATGGGGTCAAATTAATGTTGTTCAATTTCTGCAGAAGTACCCCCATCAACTTTGTAATTTATCAAGTAATCAATGCTGGTTTTAGCTAATATAGGAGTTAGGTGTTCAAAAGAAAGAACAAAAAATTGAATAAATATTGAAATTAATTAGGGTTTGGCAATGAACTGCTCCTCCTTCCAAAGAACACAAGCTTCTTCCTGTTCCTCTCCTCAATATGATGGCATATTGAAGCTAAATCTTATAAATCGAAGAAAGTAAATATACAATAAATATAGTCAAGAAACTATATTCAGTGAGACTACCAAATTTAACCATAGTTATAGCATACAAAAACAATAGCTTTCATGCTATTTATTTAAATTGGCACCCTAGAATATTGTGCCCAACTGCCTGATATTTTAAGGGCTAAAGTCACTAATAACGGTTGCCTTAGTAAAATTTTTAACAAAAGGGCGCTAAAAGTCACTCTAGAACGAAATTCTACCGACTTAAATAGAATAAAATAACAAAATTTTATTATAATTTATTTCTCTATTCAAATAAAAGTTTATCTATATAACTAGAATTTATTTTTAAAATACCAAGGTATTATACAATACAATATTTCTAAAATTTGGGAATTTGTTTTCCGTTTTCACCAAAGCCGTCACCATTTTTTATTTGACATGAACGGACAGGTAGCTAGCAACAAGAGTCACTAACACACACACACAAAACATTATAAGAAGGCATGAGAACGGATCTCTTCCTTCCTTGCGCTCTCCCATGCCTCCTATTCATCTTTCACCTCCAAACTCTCATCACCCATTGCTCTCCCTTCTCCCTCTCTACTCCTCCGATCAACCATTGTTTTGATCACCACTGCACAGCCCATCATCATCACATACCACATCTTTCTTCTTCTCTTCATAATCTACACCTTCCACTCTCTCTCGCTCTCTTTCTCAGTAGGACTCCTGCAGCTTTTGATCCTTCCTCACCAGACACTCTCCCAACATCTCCTACCCCAATTGTCTCGTCTCTTTGCAGCCTTTTATTATATATATATATATATTGTATATTGTATATATATATATATATATATATCGTGCATGGATTCTTGGGAGAGCTCCCTACGTCCGAGCCGGCACCGACCCATCACCGGAAATAGCAGAAGAACCCACCACCCATCCTTCTCTTCTTCTCTTCTCGACGCCATATATCGGTCCATCGACGAGGGTGAAGGCAGTGCCATTGGCGGTGCTACCAAGGAAGAAGAAGAGCTGGCCATGTACAAGGAGAAGCTGGCCGCCCGAAGGCCGGCGGCGGAGGAGAAGCTCGTCCGGGGATTTGCGGATTACGACGCGTCCCACCGCCGGCGGACTCCGTCCGCCTCGAGCTCCTCCGGCTCGAGCTACGGAAGGTTCTCCTCGTCGGAGAGCGAGTCGGCATGCTACAGGGCGAGGCCGGCGGCCGACAAGGCCCCACCGGCGAAGACGTTTATGGCGCCTTTCGACCACCGGCGGGACGAGAAGGCGTCGGCGGCGAGGAAGGAGAAGAAGCAGCAGGTCTCTCCCGGTGCCCGCATCGCCGGCTTCCTCAACTCCCTCCTGGGCTCGGCGAAGACGGCGAAGAAGGCGAAGCTCTCGTCGGCGCCGCCCAACGCCGCAGACTCGCCGTCGCCATCGCCGTCGTCCGCCTCCTCCCGTTCCTGCCTGAGCAAGTACGGAGGCGGCGGCGGCTCGGGTAAGAGGTCGGTGAGGTTCTACCCGGTGAGCGTCATCGTCGACGAGGACTGCCGCCCTTGCGGCCATAAGAGCCTCCACGACCCATGGCCGGCGACCACTCGGTACTTGAGCGAGGAACTCAAGGTGCACATAATGGAGAATAACAAGCGGGTGGAGGAGGCGGCCGATCGGATACTCAACCGGCACCAGACCAGGACGGAGATATTGCTGAGGAGGGAGTCGTGGGCGGTGCCGCCGGCGGCGGCTGAGGCTGTGCTAGAGGAGGAGGAGAACGAAGATGATTGCGATGCGGCGAGCTGTGCGAGCTCGGACTTGTTCGAGTTGCAGAACTTGGGTGTGATCGGCTGCGAGAGGTACCGGGAAGAGTTGCCGGTGTACGAGACGACCAATGTTGTCACTAATCGGGCCATTGCTCATGGCCTAATCCTCTAATTAAGCCTTCCCTAATTAATTAATCTCTTTTTTTTTGAGAATGTGAGCAAGTTTTATAAATATGATCTTTTTTCTTTTTAAAGTGTTTTCTCTATTTTATAACTTGTCTGTTTTAGTCTTTGCCATCTTTGATGTGAATATAATTTGTTTTCTTGTTCATTGTTTTGTTTGATGTTTCCCGTTTTAAAATAAGTTCGTCTTGAAATAATAAAAACTATGTTAAAATTTATTTTGTGGGTACCTATCATTTTATCGAAATTAAACTCGATGAAAATTCGAACAATTACATGTTTGTTGAGAAGATGGTTATTTTAACTCGACATTGTAAAAATTTAAAATTATTATGGAACCGACCAACATTTCGAGAGTTTTATCAAGCAAGTCCTAAAATATGTTATGTTTTTTTGTCTTGGGCTGATTGGTCATCAAGTGCATCCTTCATTTGTCATCACGCATTATTACATTAATTTGATGCCCGATTATAAATTAGAAGATATTACCTTCCCTTACAAAAATAATCAATATCATCTTGTAATTTTTCCGATAATTAATAGTAAAATCGATTAAGCTTGGAGAAGCAGGGAAACATTCGAACGTGTGTTCCTATATTTTTTTCTTGGTTTGTAAAAATCGACTATAAAATCATTGTTTTATGCTAACCCCTTGCAATCTTCTATGATAACCCTAGCTAGTTAATCCTTGTTTTATGGCATATAGGGGAAGGGGTGAAGAGCAAGCAAAGGAGGTTCTCTCCTTCCAATTCGAATTGTGCAAAGCTTAGGTGTTTGATCCACATAAAGATGAGAGCTTTTTAGCCTTGAGAAGATGGCATGCAGCCAAGGATATATGCAGCAGAGTAAAAACGGGACAGTTGAGAGGGGATGAGTCAGGCATGGTCATGATGGTTGGCGATCAATTACGGGTCCAAAGGCAAGGCCTTGATGGTAACTGAAGTGTTGGCTTGGTTTGGAGTCAAAAAGGCCACCTGCCACCTTATATTCTACGCCTTCATCATCATTCCTTCTCTTTTTACACCCTTTTGGATTGGGATGCTTGATCATCCATCCACAACAACAAATGGGTCGATCTTAATTTGATCACCAAATCTGTACTCTTCTTATTCCAATCTATAATTGTCTTTGATGCATAATTACAACTAAATTAAAGTTTGCCCATTTATATTTTATTGTGCATTAAGAAATATAAACATTCTATTATGCCGCCGACGGCCTTTGTACTATTTTAATCGGTAATCTAATATTTTATTTGTTTATTTATTTTGATAAATACCCGATAAACATTTTTAGGGTTTAATAATGTATTTTATTCACAATTTTAAAATCTAATTGAGCACAATTTAACACGGTTAAACTTAAATATATCCGTATTAGTTATAAATCTGATATGATATAACTAGCATGATATTTAAAACTTTGTCGTGTTAGGTAACACATCCCATACTCTTATATTCTTATTGCAGTGCATGTATATAGTATAGATTATGAGAGAGAGGACATACATTGTATATTCTTTATAATAATAATAGGGGCCAGCATTGACCATGCGCCATAATGAGGTTATTATGGTATGCAACCACGTATTCTACCAAATCTACATCTTTGCTTCAATGTGTGAGGTTTGATATATTAGGACACTATATGTTATTCTATTCTATAATCAGACTTATATAATTAATAAGTTTATGAGCATTGAAATTGAGTCGACCTATATAAAAGAGTTAGATGGCTCCATTTAACTCTTCTGTCAAAATGTCAAGTCTTTTTAAAGCTCAGAAGCTCAAAAACCCATGTCATATCTAAGTTAAAAGATATAATTTATCAAGAGTTAGGGTCTTATAAACATGTTCTAGCTTTGAACTAGGAGACTAGAGCAGAAAACCTCTGCCACCCTAAAAACAAGTATGTTTTTTTCCTTTGCCTTTACCACTAGATAAAATTTAGTTGTCCCTGTCTGATAATGACCATTCTTGAATCTGTGTCTTTGGATTTTTGACGCTTGAAAACAGTGGAAGATGCTATTGCGGCTTCTGGGAGACAGGTCTGTAATTTGGACAATAACGGATCTGTGTCTGTGTCAGAAAAAAAAAGACTTTGGAGAGCAATTTCCAACCATGGGTTACTCTGATATTTTAGATTCATGGTCTTACCCTAATTCTACCAATTGGGTGGCCATCAATTTCCTCTACAATACCACCAAAACTCTCTTGTCCTGTTTATGCAAATCATGTTACAGGTATATATTATCAATGCTCAAATTTACTGATTGAGAGAATGATGAAACTATATATATATACAAGTACATAATGAATCCCTTTTCTTAATCAAATATACCAACCTTAGTACTGAAAGGCTTTGATATTTATGGAGTACTGCCAATGTAAAATGAGTTAGTAATGAACCTTGCAACCACCATTGCCAGGTAAATGTGGAGCCTAAGCAGCTGTAGCGCAGTATTAGTACTATCAACTATGCTTCGATTATATCGATCTGTCGGTATGTTGTCTGTGTATGTGTGCTACTATCTGCTTTGGCCTTGGGGTGTGACTCAGCCACTATACATGACAGCATTGGAAGCCAATACAGCACAAAATCCTGGTTGTAACCACACAACACACGCTTAGAGATGGACTAGTCTCTGTTTGATAACCTGCGCCTACTACTGCTTGGCACCATCAAAAGTTGGACCATGGCCGGGGAACAAGATGAGTTGTACACGAGCGGTATAATGAAGAGGTTGTCGAGAGTTACCGGTGTTTACGAGTGCTCCGGCGACGACGGTCGCACGTGAAATGGTGCACGCCAAGTACAGAGTTGTCAACTGTGGTAGGAAGGGCCAAGGAGGTATAGTAATTGGCATTTGACACATCTTCCATCTTCATCGTATAAATCTTTTCTAGCCATACACGCTCGGAAGTCAGATCAAATGAATAAAAATGTGGGTCACTGGTGTTGTGGACGTTAGCAGCAAGGTGTGCCCGTATCCATGCTTTACAACATGTGACCATGTCTAGTTGGTGGTTAGTGAAGTGTTGTTTGTCTTTGTATTGACATGGCACGTATGCTAGCATTTGGCGTGACCCAGGAATTTTACAAGGTAATAGTTCTGAAACTCGGTAAGAAACTTGGAAAGAATGGTTTGTTATTGGCGTAGGTTGGGATTTTGAAGGTGGTGAAATTTGGAGACATGGGTTGCGCTTCTTTTGATCGAAAGATTCGTGTTGATAGTGAAAGGTAGAAGGCGAGGGACAAAGTTGGAGGTGGGGGGGGAAGGGGGTGTGGGCGTGTTAGCAGCTTTGGTTTCTTCTCTTTTGTTTTGTGGTGGGAATGAGGGAGATGGAAGATCATGGCAGCTTTGGCTAAAGTTGGATGGGACTGGGGAACAAAAACAAAAGCAAGGGATCAGTGGCAATCCCGAGGGGGAGAGATCTGTAAGGGCATTGTGTCAGGTTGGAGGTCCCATATTGTAAACCTTTCCTATCTTCTCACAAATTAGAACATTGCAGGTGTGGAACTGAAACACTGATCATGAAATACCTACATATGATAAATAGTTTACACTCAAATCATGATCTTGGGTAGGAGGAAATTGATCTTTTTGCGTTTGAGATGTATTTTGGAATCTATTTCTGGGTTTCTAAAGAGTTTGATTTCACCGATTCTAAAATAGCCCAATCCAATATCCTATTTATTTGGGAAGAAACATAACTTATGAGCTTTATTAGTGGTTGCTATTGCAAGAAGCGCATTCAGCTTTTCGCACTTGGAACTTTAAACATCATTAATCCCTCTTTTCATTTCATGCATCTTGCAACCCAAAAATCATGATATATTGATTATGGTCTACATTATTATAAATGGTTTGTATCTGCTATTAAGTTTAGGTCCATCTCCTCATAGATAACTTCTTTTGTTGTTGTCAACCAAACTACTCTCTAATCATTTGGAACATGGCATCTTGTACATCATGATCTCATTGATTCTAATCATCCTGTGAATATGGGTTTTTTATGGAAACCCGATATAATTTTCTATAAAAAATATGATATTCTCACATTCAATGGACTTATATATCATGAGGAAAACAAATGACCTTGTAAATCTTTAATTTAGTCGACTGCTTTAGAGTAAAAATCAGGCCTAATTGCGTTTGGGCTTAGTCATTGCACCAAAGATGGCAGTGGCCGGACTGAAAAACCTGTGAAGGAGTTGGGCCGGGCCCAGCGCAATCTATAAAATTTGGGCCTGAGTTGGCCCATGGGCAAACTCGGTGTTGACAAGGACTCTTTCCTGTTAACCGGATCCAAGGTTAGATTGGGCCGAGCAAGACCTAATAAGCCCGGCCCATTTCCCTCATATACGGTTTTCATTTACACGATAATCATTTGTCATTACTCTGAACTAAAATACAATAAAATAAAATAAAAATAATATTATTGTTGGAGAACATCTAAATATGGAATTATTTTTGTTGCACAATACCGGTTCTTTAACACGAGCCCTTCAATTCTTTTAAGGATGGTTAGATTTAAGTAACAAAAATAATATACCTATGTGATGTAGACAAATGAATAGATTAATGTGAGACCTAGCTATATCAGCTCCAAAGTATTTTTTTATCGGAAAAATGAAAAAAAAATTGTTGTTGATACCAAGATTTTTTTCTTCTTAATTAAAATAGGAAAATCAGTAAACTAATTAAAGCCGCATATGATTTGAACATCATACGCCCACCCAACATAATATTTTATTTTTTAAAGCTATATTAAGGAGAATTTAGTGATTTTGATTTAATCTATGTCAGCTAAGCTAATGTGAGTAAAAAAAAGAAAATATAAACCAATATGCGACTATTTAGTTCGGATATTGTTTTTGATTAGAAATATATATATTTTAAAACTGATCTGATATAACTTATAAGAAAGTTTTGAAACTTCAGAGGGGCAATTTAGTAATTTGAGGCCCGCCCTCCTTCCCCTCTTTTCGAGGGTCGCCTTTGGAAGACTGAGGAGGCGACCGAACCCTGCTTTCAAAACCCTCGTCCTACCCCGCCGCCGTCGCCGCCGCGATCGCCGTCCCCTTCCCCCTGCCACCGCCGCCACCGCCGCCAGCCGCCACCGTCGTCTCCTCTGACCGCCGGCCGCCTCTCCTCCCTCACTCCTTCCCCGGCTCGGGATATGGTCGCTGGTCCGAGCGCCGACGCCGCTGCCCTGCCCTACCGCGTCCGCAAGACCATCCAATCGATCGAAGAGATCGTCGGCAACCATTCTGACGACGACATCTACCCCGCCCTCTAGGAGACAGACATGGACCCCAATGAGACCGCCCAGAAGCTGCTCGCCCAAGGTTCGGGCTTCCTTTCCCGCTCCCACTTCGCCCTCTCTTTTTGTTTATCGTTATCGTGTTCGCAAACTGTTGGTGCAAACTGCGTGCTGTCTTTTTTGCCATCCAGTGTTCGTTTTGTCTGTGTGGCGTGAATTGAACAATGTGACCTGAAATTTGTGTATGATCTTGCCGGTTGGCATGCTGTTAGATGTTAATAGTGAAAATCATTTTTTTCTTTATAGTTTTAGTTTTTTTGGAGATACTGTAGAGGCATGCTTGACATCATTATTGAGTGGAAGCTGTTAAGCTTGATTTGGAGCTTGCCCTCTATTTTTAGTTGAGTATTATTTTTTTATAATTCAGTTTGAGTTGGAATTAATGCAAATAATTTGTTTTGTTTCTGTTTTGGTTTATGAGACGTGTGGAGTGTTTGCTCAAGAGTGCTGCTTGGTGTATTTAGGCATGGAATTTGATGTTCGTGTAGGCTTTAGTCGGCTGACATGCGATTAGCGCCTAATAAGAGAAAGTTGGGTTTTTCCCTATTTTTCGAGATATAGGTGGAAACGTGCTTGACGCCATTATTGAGTGGAAGCTTTTAAGTTTGATTTGGATCTTACCCGTTTTTTTTCTAGTTTGATCAGGTGTTTAAATTTGCTTTTCATTTTAAAAACTTGTTGAAACTAACAAGTCTGCTAATAGTGAACTAGTGTGGGTTTGGAAGTGATGATTGGAGGGTTTTTTTTTTAAACTAGGCAATCCAATGCGAACACCCCACCTTACCTACTCACACACACATATTTACCAAAGTGGCACCTCAAATCTGTCTCGCTCGCAAATCAAACCGAAACGTCACGGGTCCTGATTAAGTCGGCTAACCCGAACTTAACTCGAGTGGATCTATTTTCGGCGTTTCAAGATGGAAGATATTTATCGCTATGTATGGATGAATGCACGGAACCCTAACATGCTATTACATGGATGACATGACAACTAGTTTATATACCAAAATAATTACGGTAAGATTAATAAAAAATTCTCAAATAAAACGGACAGAGCCTCCCCTAAAAGTACAATTAGGGGCCACCTTATCAAATCAACTTGTATATATATAGAAACCCATATACATCCATTGTACCATATTTTTTCACATAAGTATTCAATTCGGCCACACCAAAATATTCTACGTTTTTGGATCTCGACCCACCTATTCATTCTATTCATTTCTACCTTTATCATTTAATCTTCACACTAATATATTTTGGATTATATTATCACTATCTATTTCTATTTACCAAAACCTTCATCATATCATCTTTTATATCAAACTATTTCATCACAAGAATTTCACTTTTCATAATAAACATAACAAACAACCAAAACAGACAAACAAACATTTTGTCGGCGAGCATGTGTGTGTGTGTGTGTGTGCAAGGTAGGTCATTGCTTTTCCGTCTAAAGCCGGCATCCCTAACTTACTAGTTTGATGCCTCTCCGACATTTTTCATTTTCTTGGTCACTTGGGATTACCAGTATATCCTAAACCCTCTCCTTTTTTCCATAATTGTCCAAGCCTTGAGCATGAAAACTGAGTACTCTCAGGCAATCACCTTTAGTACCCTTTAAATCACAAGTCCAGACGTACGCTTTACTAAACAGTACTTGTAAACCTCTACATTTCTCCGGGTGTGAGGAACTCAAAACGGGGAGTTGTTAGGATCCTTCGGGAATAAAACAACCCTCTCACTAATCTAGAGCCCACTTTGACTAGCACATGCACTTGCTCATTGTACATGTAAGTTGATTTTCCTATCTCTCGTCTCATTGAAACACGTTAAAGCTATATGTAGTTCTGGGAAGAGATTTATATAATATACTTGAAGGCAAATTGCGGTAGATTTTATTTTGAAATTAAACTTGAGGGATTTCATCCTCGAGGGTTATTAATCTAGAAAATCGATTTATTAAATGGCCCGGATTGGGTGGGATCCGACAAATGCCACTTAATCCATCCTACAAGTAATAAAACAAACATACAATGAAATAGAACGTAAAATAGGGAATAAGTCCTAAACGGGCCTGGCAAAAGCTTCAAGTGTGTTCTTGCGTTTAGGCAGCGAGCTTCTAATTTGTACCTACACATCAAACTTAAAGTTAATGTTTGCTTATGATGCATTCATACATCCTATAACATGCGCACATCAATCTATATAAGATTTCCTACGCTACATTGCATTAGATTACAATAATTACTTAGTTTACCTAATTAATTCCTTAATATTCGTTTTAATATAATTTAATTAAGCAAATTCATATTTTTATTATAATAAAAATATATAACACATCAATTCATCAATCCTAGCATGTTGTGCTAATAATTGTCACCTTTAATAAATTAAGTTGGAGTTAATAATACCTCACGTTGTCGGCAATTGGTGATGGCTAAGGTTTCATCGCGCGGCTTGATACTCGAATTTGGCACCCGGTGGCGTTCGAAGTTCGATCGGGTTTGACTGAATGAATTCGGTGGTAGATCTAGCGAATTTCAGCAAAATTGGTTTTCTAGCTGTTTTCCTGCAATTTTCGGCAGTTTTTCGGCTGCTTATTGGCAGTTTTCGAGCGACTTTTCCTGCAAAGCAATCGGGGCTACGGGTCAGCATTGGCTTAGCAAGTTTAACCCAACGGTGGTGGCAGTGAGGACGGCAACAACGGCAATGGCGCCAGCTGCGGTGATGAGTCGGCCTGGGTTGGTTGGTTTGTCCGAGTGGGCCTCAATTTGCCTTGGCGGCGGCATTAGGTATGGGGGAAAAGGGTCGGGGGTCAAAGGGAGAGGCGTCGGTGGTGGAATGGTGTCGGGACAGGTGGCGCTAGAGTGCGGCGATTCGGCGTAGTGAAGGCTGAGTAGTGGCTGAAGGTGCTCGAGGTGGCATGGAGACGGCACGGCGAGGCTCGATGACGTCGATAGGTGGCGGTGCGGCGGCTAGAGGGGTTGTCGACGGTGAGGTGGGGGTGGTGTAGGGTGGCAATCGGGGTTTGGGGAAGGAGAAGGTCGGGGTGAGTCTTGGGGGTAGTCTCATAAATAAAATTTAACTCGACTCTAACTCGAGTTAAAAATAATAACTAACTCATAATAAATCCTAAAAAAATAAAAAAGAGGAAAATTCTCATAAAATATAATACGCACTATAACATCACAATGACATGATCTAT
The DNA here is from genome assembly GCA_033002965.1 of Piper betle. NCBI lineage: Eukaryota > Viridiplantae > Streptophyta > Magnoliopsida > Piperales > Piperaceae > Piper > Piper betle. The sequence goes on along the minus strand of JAURVB010007911.1, from coordinate 35,383 downwards.
AATTAATAATCCACCCAAACTATTTTATAACACATTTTAATGCGTTGTTCACTCTAAAAATAATTCTATGGTCTAATACTAAAATAAATAAAAAAATTTGGGCATACTCTCATATATTCTGATTACTCATTTTGCTGTTGTCTTATTGACCTTATCATCGTATATTTGGGTATGCATAACCCTTGTGGTTTATAACACATGACCGACTTCGGCTTAGTATGCGTGTTTTGAAATTGGCTCGACTAAAAATAGTGATTGAACCAACCGGTTCTGACTATAAAACGCTGACTTAGGTCATGGGTTTTACACCACATCCCAAGAAATTGAACCCACAGCCTCTCACCCCAACTCTCATGTCTTAAACCATTGCACCGAGTGAGGTTAGACAATGTGTGGAGGTTTTTGCTATGCATGGTATATTGAATAATGGCGCTTGAAATTCGTGTCTACTTTTTGCTTATCTACTGTATTTGCTGTTAATAAGGGAACGATAACTTTTAATACTGCTAGTTTTTGGGGATATGCAGAAACATGCTTGATATCATTATTGAGTGGTAGCTGTTGTAGTTGAAATGAGACAAATGTTAAACTGTAGTTAAAGAAGTTGGAATTGCTTCGGAAGGGTTAATCGTTTTATCAAACCCAGGGTTGAAAAAGTTATTGCTGTGAGAGTTGGGAAACCATGTGTTTTTTCTATTACCAAATTAATTTTGGTGTTGTTATTTTTCATGGAAACACACTGTAGACTTGTCAGATTTTCTTATATGCATCATTTATACCTGGTAGAGATAAAAATCAACCTCTTTATAATCCTCTGAAATATGATACCATCTGAACTTTTAAGCGGTGCTGGTGATTGCTTTTCTTTCTCTGTACATTCGTGTTAATAGCAAAGGGGAGGTGGATTTCACATAATTTTTTAAAAATTCACTTAAAGAGTGATCATTGGAATTTTGGAACTAACTTTTATAGATTCACTGAACATCTGTTAATGCGCTTTTTGGTAGATCCATTTCATGAAGTTAAGAGGAAGAAAGACAAGAAAAAGAGGTATTCCCCTTTGCATTGTTCCTGGACTGTAGATACTTTAAATTTCATTTAGTAGTAGATGCTCTTGAATGATTGCTTTTCATCCTGTCCACGCTGGTGGTGCAGCTTTTCTTCTGTCTTATTTTGTAAAAAAAATGTATCATTTTATATGGTTTATGATGACCATGTGGAAATGATTAATGGCTATCCAAAATCCATCATTTTTTTCCCACAAACTAGAATTGTTTGTTTTCTTCTCCCTTATTTTTTTTTCCAGTTCACAGATTTGGCATTTCGTCATTTTTTTTCCATCGTAAATATTATGGTTATTCATAGAAAATTTATGAAAGAAAAAAAATGACAAAATGCCAAAAAAAAATCGAAATGCCAAATTTATGGCTTTTCTATGAAACAATGATACACAAGGTACTGATATGAGAGTTTTTTTGTAGAATAATGTTTCAGAGTCTAAGAATTTGAATGAGCACATTGGACCAATGACCAAGCCTCAGGGTATGTGGGAACGTAATGGTCGCAGAGGTGTTTATTCTCACAATGCTTCTCGTGGAAAGCCACTGGTTCATGGTAAATTTTTTCTCATCCTGCAACATATTGTCAATAAAATATGTTTCTGATTGATCTTGACTGTTGTTTTAGTATCTTAGTTGTTTCTGCACTTGTTAATGCATGGGCATTGAACTTATTGTTGTAGGGATAAGTTGTGAATTTCGAATAGTAAGAGACAATCGTATTAATCAAAATGCAAGTGAAGAGATGAAGCCAGCATCCCAGGATCATGCTGCTTCCAACCTTGATCAAGTGGTCCCCGGTACTTCCTCAAAAAGGTAATTATTTGTTTTCTGTCTGTAGGTTTCTATTTATTGATCAAGTTGGCTCTTTTAAAATCTTAATAGTTGTATGCAAAAGGCAGTTTTTGATCAATTTTTATGTTTGTGTAGCTCTTCAGCATCTCTCAGTAAAGAGATACACTATGACACTAGAAGCACTGAGCTTCAAGTACCTTTTCAAGGAGACATCAGGACAAGAGATTCTACCTTCAACCATCCTGTATCTACTGATTCAAGTACCACACGTAGACATATTCTCGTTGGAGAAAAGCGAGCAATAGTTCCAAGGTCGGATGTGCGGCTTCTGGGGCAGAGATCGAACAATTCTTCATCCTCTACTACATTTGCATCAAGTAATTCTGTTGTTGGTGTTTATTCCAAATCTACAGACCCCATTCATGTGCCCTCCCCAAATTCAAGGCTGTCTGGAAGCATTGGTGCTAGTAGACGTGAAGTTGGTGTTGTTGGTGTTCAAAAGCATTCCACACAAAAGTCAGCTTCCCAGTCTATGGTTCAAAGTGGTACTTTATCTACTCCTGTTGTAATTAAGGGAAATACAGAACCAGCAGAATCTTTGGGGCTAATATCCAGAAGACCTATGAAGGGTGACCAATTTAATCAAGCCCCTGCTACTCCTACTGTTAATGTTTCTTATAACAAAACCTTTACTGGAAATCAGCATAATGCCAGAGTATCTCAACAAACTCATCAAAGATGGAAGTAATGAATGCAAAACATTTCCTTCTCTAGGCCTATTGATGAGGGGGATCATTTTGAATTGCTTACCAATTTTTTAAATAATTTTAACTTTTGAGAGATGAGTTGATGGCTTGTCCCAACACCCTTAGGGTCCATGTCCCCTACACCCTTAGGTATCGGGTGGAAGAATATGGAGAAGAAGAAGAGTTGTCTTTTCTGATAATTCTTTCTTGACAGTTTCTGCCATTTTAAACGTCCTATAATGTTGAAATATGGCTGCGAGCCCTTGTTAGTTAAACTCTTGGCTTGTCTTGAGATTGAATTATCATATCATATCATGATCACTCTCCTAATTGTGGTTTTTATTGTGATTCTTTACTGGCAGGTGCATGAGCCAGTAGTGACTGTTTCTTACCTTTAGTTTTGTTATTTGTTGGAAGAGCTTTTGCTAGATGTAGTTATTTTAGAAAATAACTTGTTAGAAATGGATAAAATATTGTGTGTTTTTTCTGTGTTCTGTAGCCTCACTATCTTACATGGAGTGGAAGCCTAAGTCTACTCAAAAGTTGAATGTTAACGGCAATGATGGTGGGAAATCTGCTGTTTCAATTTCTTCTTCTGCTGATGATAATTCTTCTAGGAGAAAGACGGAAGCCGCAGATTTGCCAGAGAAACTGTCAGAAGTTACTTTGTCAAGTGATGAACATGTTATTATAGCTCAGCATCTTCAAGTGCCAGAAGCTGATAGATGCCGCCTCACTTTTGGTAGCTTTGGGGTTGATGTTGAGCCATCCAATGGTTCTGGTCCTCAGTTTCAAGTTTTCAGGGACGAACTTGAACAGAAAAATGATCATTCTAGGTGCTTATATTTCTCTATAATGACCAAATTATTATATGTTGTATGAAGTCTGAAATTCTCTTCTGGAGTTCCATGATCTATAATTATCCATTTTGACAGGGAAACTTTTTTTTTCACTGAATTGCATAATCAAATTGATAATCTTGATTTATTTTTTAAGAACCTTTTTGTTGCTTGAGATTGTTTTATCCTAACATGATATAATCTTCTCATTGTATTGCGAAATGCAGCTTTTCCAATCCAATTGCCACTATCAATGATACTTCTGGTGGTGATGGAATCGACCTACTAGTAGAAGACCATGTTAGGATGGCTGGATCTGAATCACTAGCATCGAATAGCATATTGGAAGCAAACCAGCCTGATAAAAGGTATTCGGTTAGTCCTCAAAATTTGAACGATTATTCAGATATTGGGCTGGTTCGAAGTGAAAGCACTGCACATGCTCCCGTTGAGTTGCAACAGGAGGAAAATGTTGGTGCTTTAACTAATTTTTCGGTGAGTCCGCTTGAGTGAAGCTATTATTTACTATTTGTATTTTTTACATAGAATTATTTATTTTAGATCTATGGCATGAACTTCACTACCAGCTTGGTAGTCAAGAAAATGAATCCACTTGATATTTTGTGCTGCAGGAATATGACTCTCAGATTGGTTATGATTCTCAATTTTTTATACCAACTATGGATGAAAATCTGCGGCAGGGTTTAGCTTCTCCTCAGGAGGCAAGTAGATAAGCAATGCCTATTGCCGCATGTTACTAATGTTTTTGTCCAATGCACATGTTGAATTCTGCTTGCATAGGCATCTCTTTGGCTGTTCTGGACCTTTATGTCATCTGCTTACTATTTTGCAGGCTTTGGGATCTCATTCTATAAATGGTGGTCCTGCATCTTCTTCAAATTTGATGCAGCAGCAGCACTCTATCACCCAGATGTACCCACAAGTCCACCTCTCTCACATCCCTAATTTCCTTCCATATCGTCCGATGTACCCTCCTGTTTATGTTCCACCAATGGCTGTTACCAGTTTTTCAAATAATCCTGCTTATGCTCATCCTTCAAATGGCAATAACTATCTTGTTATGCCAGGAGGTAGCTCTCATATGTCCACTGGTAACATAAAATACGCTCCATCACAATTTAAAGGAGCACCTCCCGGAGGTCCTGTTGGTTATGGAAGTTTTACAAATCCGACTGGATTTATCAGCACTCCAGGGGTCGTGGGCCCTACTGGCCTTGATGATGTATCGAGGACCAAGTACAAGGATGGGAATATGTTTTCACCCAATCCACAGGTGAGTTCTTTAGCTGAAATCATTTGTTACTGCAGATTTCTCATATAAATTTAACTCTAATTTTTGGTTGCCTTGAAAGATAAAAGTGATCATGGGACGATTTTCATGTGTGCTCTGCTGCACTGCACCTATGAAGAGTCAATTGGTTATGAATATAAAGTGATTTTGATTGTTTGCCCTTGTGCTCGCTAATCGTTGAATATTTTGTTTTGGGTTGTGACACTTCATTACATGTTCTTTCCAGGGTTTAGTCATGTCAAAAGAGGTGGATTTGGTGTCATTTTGAATGTGATTGAGTGAAGAAATGTAGTCTTAACTCATGTCCTTCGTTAGACGCATATGTAAACCTGCTTGCTTGCCTGAAGGGTTGGATGTTGAAAGACTAATTGGATATAGACTACCAATTTATAAAGATGGGGAAATACAATTATAAATTCGTTGAATTGGCCTTAACTGTTCCATTATTATTTGAGTTAATAATTTGTTTCCTTACTACCTTTCACCTTTTTCTGATTGATTCAGGTGGAAACATCAGAGATGTGGATTCAAAATCCACGAGAGGTCTCTGGCATGCAGTCTGGACCGTATTACAACTTGTCAGGGCAGGCGCCACACGCTGCATATCTTCATTCTCCCGCAGGACCAACCTCTTACAATACGCCTGTGCCGCAGTCTCCTCACTTGCCGTTCCCCGGTTTGTACCATCAGCCACAGCCACCCACTATGACGAACCCACACCCTATGTTACATACGCAATTACCGCCCATGGGAGGAAACATTCCTGGAGCGCAAGTAGGCGCATATCAGCAACCTCAACTTGGCTGGAACACAAACTACTGAAGCTGTATTAAAAGATGTTATATAATGGGGGTTAACAGTTGGTATAAATGGAAAAGGCATTTTTTTCCCGGGTTTCTTCCTTTTAATGAAAATGACTACAGTTAGGGGTGGGCATGTTTGGTGTCCGCATGTTCGTTTCTGTATTTGTTGATGCAGCTTCATCTATATTTGTTCTTTTCTGTCCGCATGTTTTGAGCGTCCCATGTTCATATGACTGGTTTTAAATTTCACCAAATTCCATTCAATCATATCCAATAGGAGTGGGCATCAGACGTCGGATGAGATCTCATGCCTGAAATTTGGTTGGATAAAACTTGTCCACCCGAGCAATGTCTGTGATGCTCCGAAAATTAAAAAACCCTGTTGGAGAGAAAGCACTAGCCGCCCTTCATCCCCTCAGTCATTGCTGAGCTGAGCCACGTAGTTGCTGGTGACCACCTTGTCGTCGGTGGCCACCTAGTTCTCAAATCCCCCCCCATTCCAAACGCTTCACAAGGGCCAGTCAAGCGGGGGTACAAAAAATTATTTTATTTCATTTTATGATTTTTACTCTTGAAGGAAGCATGCAGCTTTTTATTTTTTTGCAAATGGCTACATTTTGGATTTTTTGGGTAACTAAAGATTTAATTTTTGAATTTAAATTGATTAGTTGTATCATGTGTGAGAGTTAATTGATTTCTATTTATTTTCTTGATAAATTTTGTAATTTTACTTGATCATGCAATTACATGTTTTTTTATTTTTGTTTGTATTTCATTGACTATAACTTGATTGATAAATGATAATAATATTTTTTAATTTTTTTAGGATTATTGTCAAGGCTTGATTTTTGCCAAGGAAATATTGTGTATTATTTTGTTTTATTTGTGAAGAGTACAAATTTTGGTGAAGGCTTGATTGTGCATTATTTTGTGAAGAGTTGATTTGTAATTGTTATTTTTTATAATTTTGGGAGTTTACAAATTTATATGTTTTTTTTAAAGATGGATCATGCAAGTTCAGTACCAAATATAAATAAACAAAGTAGAGGTGGAAAAGATAGTAAAAATTTTATTACTAAAAAAAAAATCTATAGGTACTACATTATCAAAAAAAATGTCATTTGTTGTATGAGCTTATTTTGATAAAAATTATGAAGATAATAGAACATGAGCTATGTGTCATTATAGTGAAAAAAGTTGGAATGAGCTAAAAGTTATAAAATTACTCATTTATAGAGGCAAGTTGAAAGGAAGTGCCCTAATTTCAAAATGAAAAGGGGAAAAAAATAAGTGGTGATATTGGGCAACAAATTTTAAAGATGGGGAGTGAAAAAAATTGAGATAATGGAATACAAGTTTGGAAATTTAATCAAGGAAGGAGTAGATTAGAGTTGACTGAGACAATAATTTTACATTAGTATATGTTTTCAATTATAAAAGATGAAGACTTTAAAAAGTGGATTAGTAATGGCAACTACAATTTGTGATGGTTTCTAGGATAAAAATTATAAGAGATTGCCTTAGAATTTATGAAATGAAAAAAATGTTTGACATGTTGGAAAAAATTAAGTGTTAAATTAGTTTTACTAGTGATATTTATATTTCTTCACAAAATATTACTTATATTCTTTGGATGACTCGTTTGATTGACGAAAATTAGAAATTATAAAAAATGTGTTGAATTTTGCCAAAGTTTAAAGTCGACATACTAGAGAATGCATAACCAAATGTCTTATTAGTAAAATTTATAAATGACAATTTGATAAAAAAGGTTTTTACGATTCCATTTGACAATGCAAAGACAAATGATGGAGCAGCGAAAAAATAAAGTTTGTTTTTTCTCAAGTAGTTATCCAAATCTTTTGGGTGTTTGTTTTCATGTGAGATGTTGTGTTCATGTTTTGAACTTAATTATTCAAGATGAGTTGAATGAGGTTGCTAAGTCTATAAAAAATATTGGTGAATACGTGAAATATATTAAAAGTTTAATTATAAAAAGTGATTATTTCTATAAATATACAAGTCAATTGAATGCATCTAAATATTCTTTAGTACTTGATGTGAAGATTAGGTGAAATTCTACTTACAAAATGATTGATATGACTTTAAATTTCAAAAATATTTTCAAGATTATAGTTGCTTTGATGTGAATTTTGTATGTCCTTTTACAAATAAATGAGATGATTTAAGAGAGATACATAAATGTTTGGCTCCATTTCATGATTTAAGAGAGAAAAAACACTATCTACGCTATGTATAGACGTACGTATATACACAATTCCATGCACTGTCATAGCAATCATACTATAAAACTCAAAACGACTCGACGACATGGAACCAACACGTTGCTAATCAATGTTGTTGATATTCTGGAGGCGAAGAAGACAACCCAATTGACGATTGTTGTAGGCATAGATGGGAGGGGAAGGAGACTTGTAGTTGTACACAACAGGTGGAGGTGGCGATTTGTACCGGTATACATGTGGTGGGGGAGGAGGAGACGAACATTTGTACACCCTTGTAGGTGGAAGTGGAGGAGACATGTAGTTGTAAGCCGGTAGAGGAGGAGGTGGAGATTTGTATTTATATACTTTTGGAGGTGGCGCCAGTGACTTGTAAACATATAATTGTGGTGGTGGAGACCGGTATACAGGCGGAGGTGGCGGTGGGTGGGACTTCTAAATTAGTAGTGGAGGATGTTGGATTTTGGATGTATATATACAAGTATATAATTGTATCATATGCTATTAATAAGGTTTGGGCCTAAATTAAATTGATCTATTAAAATTAAGGTTAATGGGCTATTAATATTTAAGATAAATATGTAGAGATACCATATATTTAAGATGAGTATGAATAAATATGTAAAGATACCGTTTTCGTAATCTCTAATTTATGATGGGTTAAATTGGAATTATGAAAGATAAGGATAAATACAGTTATACGAATAAATACGGTTATGGACCCCGAATTCGCACCGTAATTTTTCTTTTCTGGTATCTCATCATCCAGGAACTCTGGCTTTCTGTAATTAAATTTTATTTTCTTGATGATTTATTCTAAAGAAAGGTTTTATTGATGATAGTTTTATCATCTGTATAATTTCGTTAAAGTAAAAGTGTAAAACCCGTGATTTGAGTCAGGGTTTTACGTTACCGAACCAGTCGGTTCGATCGTTGGTTCGAGTCGAGTCGGTTTCATGAATCGCGTGCTGAGTCGAGACCAGCCGTGAGTTATGAGCGATGAGAGTCAGGTGTACCTGAATATATGATGATAACGTCGAGAAGATGGTGAGATACGAGTTATCTGAATATATGAAAGTATGCAGTATTTTTTTCTTTTTATATGTTTGATCGTAGAAATATATGACGAATTAGGACGCGTTGGATTATATTCGGGTGGGTTATTAGTTATAGAGCATGTCATTTAGATGTTGTTGTGTTTGTTTTATTTTATGTGATTTTTCCATATTTTTCTAGATTTTTTTAGAATTTTGTTCCGGCGCGGGTTCGTCCGCTGGTGCGGGTTAGAGTGTTCTCGCGTCGGGTTGGAAGGGTTCGGTGGGACCGAGGCGCCCTTGCCGCGCAAAGAGACAGCGGGATGAGACTAAAGAGTCACAAGTATCCAATAACACTTAGACAATTCTTATGCACTCGGTGGGATGGCCATTTCGACACACACACTCGACAGGACTTCCCCAGCACTCGGCACGCAGGCTCGAGGCTGCTGGAATAGAACTGGATGGTTCGGTCACAGGTGGACAACGCTGCACCGACAGCTTACCGGGTGTGCCCAGCACTTGGCCCCGACCAAGGCTGGTTGCAGCCACACACCGGCAATCACCCTTACCCGACACTACCTCACATCTCCACGCAGGGAGGCACTCACCCACACTTGATCACTTTTGATCTGATTTTGTTTTTCTCTCCCTCTACACAAGGATAACATCTCCTTATATAGACACCCGGCTGAAGTGCTGCACGCCAACACATGCACCCCTTGGTGCTTGGTGTTCCGGCTTCCACCCCTTGGTGCTTGGTGTTCCGGCTTCCACCCCTTGGTGCTTGGTGTTCCGGCTTCCACCCCTTTCCCTCCTTCCGAATAAATCTCACGTATCTTATTTCTATTAAATTAGGCATAACCACGGGTTCAACCACGACTGGCTGGGTTAACCATCATGATTGAGCCGAGGGGTGCGGTGAAAAATTTGGACGAACAAATTTATTACGAACTAGTTATTATTTTGACTCGAGTAGGAATCGAGTCAATACTTATTTACGAAAATGCCATCGCACACACTTCTTCTTCCTCCCGACCTTTTCTCCCCCACTTCCAAACCCTAACCGCCGCCGCCCCTGTTCGCGCGCCACCGCCGCCACGGCCGACGCCGCCTGGCCGCCGATCGACGCCGCCCCGCCCCGCCGTGTCGTCGCCGTGCCGCCCGACCAACCCCGGCCACCGTCGCGCCGCCACGACGCCGGAATCGCCCCACAAGCCGCGACGCTCCGCCCACTGATTTCGCCGCCGTCCGAGCCGCGCCGCCGCCGCTGTGACCCCGACGACCACCCCCTCGACGTCGCCGACGTTTCCCCCATCGTCCCGACCACCGTCGAGGCCGGCCGGAGCCTCGATCGGAGAACGCCGCCACCGCCGCCCATTTTCGACGCCGCCGTCGACGGCCATCGCCGCCTCGGCTACCCTGTTTGACACCACCATTGGACCGAGCTCGTCGAGCTGGTGCCGATAGACCCCCTGATTGCTCCGTCCCAAATCATCGCTGGAAAACCGTCGGAATCCGCCGGAAAACCGCCGACACTCGCCGGAAAACTGCCGACACTCGCCGGAAAACCGCCGGAACCGCCGGAAATTGGATTTGTGGGAAATTCGTCGGATCATCCGCCGAATACACCCGGTCCAATCTGATCGGACTTCGGACGCCGCTAGGTGCCGAATTCGAGTTTCGAGCCACGAAACGGAAACCCTAGCCGTCGCCGATTTTCGACGACACGAGGTACGGTGTAGGAGCTCGCTGCCTAGGCGCGTGGACCCGTTTGGAGCTTCTACCAGGTCCGTTTAGGACTCGTTCTCTGATTTACGCTACTCTCTTGTGTATTTGACTTATTATGTGCAGGACGAGTTAAGTGGCGTTTTATCGAATCCCACTTAACTCGGGCCATTTAGCCAACGATTTTCTGGATTAATAACCCTCGAGGATGAGATCCCTCGAGTTTGTTTTCGAACTTCAGATCCAGCTCACGTTGCCTTCGGGCCTATTGTATAAATCCCAACCCAGACCTATATATATGTATAGTTTTCGTGTTTTTGTGAGAGACTGAATGAGGGAAATCCGACTACCGTGCTACGCGAGCGGGCACGTGTGTGTCGACAGTGGGCTCTGGAATGGTGTGCGGGCCGTTTCATTCCCGAGGGATCCTGACAACTCCACCTTTGAGTTCCTCAAACCCGGAGAAGTGTGGAGGTTCACGGGTACTGCATTGCAGCGCATGTCTAGACTTGTGGTTTCAAAGGGTACTGAAGGCGACTGCCTGAGAGTACTCGGCCTTCGTGCTCAAGGCCAGGAGTAATATGGAAGGTGCAGAGGGCGGATAGGAACGAGATTTGACGCGAGAAGCAATAGAGAAATGGCCGAGGCATGAGAATGTGAAAGATAGGGGGACGCTGTCGACCCGATGGCGACGGCTCCCGTATGTGCCCTGATGAGAGTTCTTGAGGAAGTATATGGTTTTCATTCAACAGGAGAGTTTGCTCTCCTGTGCCAGTTTGATATTAGTTATTTTCCGGGCCGGTAACACTCGTTACTGACGGTTTTTCTATATATATGTAGGTGAGGAATGCGAGCGATGAAAGCTGTCGGGACTGTGGAGGAGCAGCACGGAATCGCGCACACATGTACCTGCCGCGTGTAACGTATGTATAATGATGGTGTGTTATTATTATGTAAATGATAATTTTGAGGTGTTTGCGTGAATGTATTGCTTGTTATGAAACGAACTGATAAATATGAATGAGTAGGGAGCCTTGGAGTACAGACTCGGCTCAGGTAAAAATGAATGAGATAATGGTTGAATGTCATGGTAGATTAGTATGTGTTACCGTATTTTTATAAAATAGTATATATTTTCTTTTGGTTTTTCATTTATTATTTTGTCTTGTCTTTGCTTGTACATCATAGCATGCATGTAGGACTACGTTAGAACCCATGCATCCCATCCATGCATTTCATGTTTGCATCTCCATCTTGAGACACCGAGGGCAGATCCGGGTCGGCTTAACCGAACCCAGTAGATTAGCGAACGGTTCGGTCGCCGGTGACATTTCCGGGTCGGTTCACGGGTGAGCCGAAACGGGTGTTACAAAAGTTTTTATTCAACAAGTGGTATCAGAGCTTCTTCATATTAGATCATTGAGAATTAATTTGATTTATTTATTTATTTTTAATGAGTCAATCATCCACTTTGATATCTTATTGAACAAAAGGGTGATATTGTTTATTCATTAATCAAATAATTTTAATCTTTGGGAAGTAGTCTTTATTTATCACTTTTGTCTACGAGAACAAGTTGATTAAGTCTTCAACTCATTTGAAATAACCTTAAATTTTGCATTGTCAGTGGGTAAGGAAATTACAAGAAATTATATATAGGATATTTGTTCTCAAATCAAAGTCTTCTTTTGGTAAAATATCAAATGTGGACAATAAAGTTACCAAAGGTTATAATTTCAGAAATTTCAAAATAAAGATATTTTTATAACTTTTTTCAGTTTTATGTTATTTGGGATTATTAAATTCAAATTATGTTTCAGTTATAATTAATATTTTAAATTTATTAAGGACTACAATATCCTGCCAAAGTAGCCTCTTTTGTAGAAATTAATTTATTTTAAAATATTAAGATAGTTGTGGGTATATGATTCATGTGAATATTAATCGGCCCAAAGGAAGGTTAATATTTGATAGAATTATATATTCATTTGCGATAATAAATATAAGATAATTATCAAGTTTCCATGTGGATAATAAATCGGCCCAAAGGAAGGTTTATTATTTGACCGGATTTATTGTCCATATTTGATTGCATTGAGAGTACCACTTACAAATTAATATTTCATGTCCAAAGACTAAATATTAATGTTGTGTTAGGTATCTGCCGGTGGGATTAACTATTATTTGAATTATTAATATTATTATGGGCATGTTGTTTTGTTCTATAGATTCAGTTAATCAATCTGCTTATATGATTTCTGCCAATATCAATTCAGTTCTTATACTTAAAGATAATTTTAAGGATTGGAAAGAGAATGTGATAATCGTTCTCAGTTGCATGGATCTTGACCTTGCATTAAGGATTGAACAACCTTCTTCTCTTACGGACAAAAGTTCTATTGAGGAAAAACGGGACATTGAGAAGTGGGAATGTTTAAATCGCATGAGTCTTATGATCATGAAGCGTGGGATTCCAGAAACCTTCAGGGGATGTGTCTGGAAAGGTTACTACAGCCAATGAGTTTCTTAAAGAAATTGAAAAGCGTTTTGTAAAAAAATGATAAGACTAAAACAAATACGCTTTTGTCCAATTTGATTTCAATGAAGTTTAAAGGCAAAACATGCATAAGAGAGTATATCTTAGAGATGTCAAATATTGCTTCAAACTAAAAGCACTAAGGTTAGAGCTATCTGAAGATTTGCTCGTGCATTTAGTTTTAATTTCTCTTCCGGCACGATTCAGTCAATTCAAGGTCAGTTACAATTGTCAAAGGGACAAATGAATTCTTAATGAGCTCATTTCTTATTGAGTGCAAGAAGAAGAAAGGTTGAAGCAAGAACAGGCTGAAAGTACTTACTTAGCTAATACCTATCAAGACAAATTAAGAAAAAAAAATCAAGTTTCTTGCTATTTTTCTTTTGTGGTAAACCTAGACATATGAAGAAGGAATGCACTAGGTATCACACTTGGTGTGTAAATAAAGGTCCATTTCATAATTTTGTTTTCTCTAAGGTTAATTTAGTTTCAGTACCAATACACACTTGGTGGCTAGATTCGGGTGTTACTACTCACATAAGTGTGTCAATGCAGGGTTGCCTAAGTTGCCAAAAGCCAAATGATGCTGAAAGATTCATCTATGTGGGTGATGACAACTCAGTTATAGTTGAAGCAATAGGATTTTTAGATTATTGTTAAAGATAAGATATTATTTGGATTTGAAAGAGACATATGTAGTATCGTCTTTTAGACGGAATTTGGTTTCTATTTCTGTATTGGAAAAATTTGGTTATTCTTGTTCATTTAAAAATAATAAGTTTAGTCTTTTTCTAAATTCAAATATTGTGGGTACGGGTTCCTTGTCTTTTTATGATAATCTATATTTACTTGATACTATTACATCTTTTAATGAAACTTTACATGTGGGTTTAAGTGGTACGAAAAGAAAATTAACCAATGAGAATTCTGCTTTATTTTGGCACAAGTGTTTAGAACACATTTCTAAACAAAGAATTGAACGACTTATATCAGATGAAATTCTTGATTCTCTTAATTTATCAGATTTTCAAGTCTGTATTGAGTGCATTAAGGGAAAACAAATAAATATAAGGAGACTCGGTGCCAATATATCTTCAAGTGTCTTAGAACTAATATATACAGATATTTGTGGGCCATTTTCTACGGCTTCTTGGAATGGTCAACAATATTTTATTACGTTCATATATGATTATTTTCGTTATGGTTACCATTATCTTATTCATGAGAAGTCTCAAGCATTGGACATGTTTAAGGCATATAAGGTTGAAGTTAAGAACCAACTTAACAAAACTATTAAAGCTGTCAGATCTGATTGTGGTGGTGAATAGTATGGTAGATATGATGGATCAGGTGTACAACGTCTAGGACAATTTGCCAAATTCCTAAAAGAGTGTGGAATCGTCCTACAATACACAATGTCAGGTACTCCTAGTATGAATGGTATTACTGAGAGACGAAACCGAACATTAAAGGACATAGTGAGAAGTATGATTGCTCATACTACTTTACCTGATTCACTCTGGGGTGAGGCACTAAAGACAGCAGTATATCTTCTTAATAGAGTACCAACAAAGGCAACAGTTAAGACCCCTTATGAATTATGAACTGAAAAAAACTCAGTATGAAGCATTTACGCATTTGGGGTTGTCCAGCTGAGGCAAAGCCTTATAGGCCAAATGAAAGGAAACTGGACTAAAGAACAGTTAGCAGTTATTTTGTTGGGTAATCTGAATGGTCTAGAGGGTATAAGTTTTATGATCCCATAATAAGGTCATTCTTTGAGATGGGAAATGCCCAATTCTTTGAGGATATTAAGTTTGGAGGGGGAAATGAAGTTAGAGATTTTGTCTTTGAAGAAGAATCTAATTTTCTTCCCATGATTGTTCTTGACAATAATCAGGATCGGGATTATATTCCTGATGTTGTTCAAGAAACAATATCAGAATTACAAGACAATGTCGAGAATCTCCCTAATCAAGTTATACCTAAAGAGCAAACTCAACAACCTTAAGAGCAAATGCCATTGAGGAGATCCAGAAGAGAAAAGAGAAATGTAATTTTAGATGATTATATCATCTTTCTCCAAGAACATGAGGATAACACTGGAATGGTGGAAGATGATCCAATCAACTTTCATCAAGCCATGAAGAGTTCTAATTCTCAAAAGTGGATTGATGCCATGAATGAAGAGATGAAGTCCATGAAAGCTAATAACGTTTGGGATTTTGTTCCATTGCCTGAAGGTGTGAAACCTCTTGGTTGTAAATGGATATTTAAAACCAAGAGGGATTCGAAAAGTGATGTAGAAAGATATAAGGCTCGTCTTGTTGCAAAAGGCTTTACTCAAAAGGAAGACATCGATTATAATGAGACTTTCTCTCTAGTTTCATCGAAAGACTTATTTAGAATAATTATTTAGAATAATTACTTCAGATGGATGTAAAGACTGCGTTTCTAAATGGTGACATTGATGAAATAATTTATATGGTGCAACTAGAAAACTTTGTATTGGGAGATTTAAAGAATATAGCTTTGTAAATTAAAGAAATCCATCTATGGACTTAAGTAGGCTTCTCGTCAATGGTATCACAAATTTCATCAAGTGATTCTCTCGTTTGGTTTTGAGATGAATGTTATTGATGCTTGTATATACCATAAGTTTAGTGGGAGTAAATATATTTTTCTGGTTTTATATGTTGATGATATATTGCTTGCCAGTAATGGTATAAGTTTCTTGCACAAAACCAAGAGTATTTTTTATCAAAGAAATTTAAAATGAAAGATCTTGGAAATGCGTCTTTTGTATTAGGAATTCAAATACATTAGGATCGTTCTCAATGTATATTTGGATTATCACAAAAGACCTATATAAAAAGGTGCTTAAAAGATTTGACATGCAAGGTTGTAAACTAGGAGATACCTCTATTTCTAAAGGAGACAAATTTAGTCTCAATCAATGCCTTAAAAATGGCATAGAAGGAAATGAAATGCAAAAGATTCTCTATACTTCAGTAGTAGGAAGCCTTATGTATGCTCAAGTATGTACGCGTCTAGATATTGCGTATATTGTTAGAATATTGGGCAGATATTTAAGTAATCCAGGATTGGATCACTGGATAGCAGCCAAAAGAGTTATAAGGTATCTTCAGAGATCAAAATATTACATGCTTACCTATCGGAAGTCAGATCAACTTGATATCATTGAGTATTCTGATTCTGATTTTGGTGGATGTCAAGTTATGTCTACCTACTTGCTGGAGGAGCTATTTCTTGGAAGAATGCTAAGCAGACACTCATAGCTTCTTCTACCATGGTAGCTGAATTCATAGCTTGTTATGAAGCATCCAATCATGGAATATGGTTGCGGATTTTTGTCACAAGGCTGCACATTATTGATAATATTGAAAGACTACTTAAGTTATTTTGTGACAATCAGTTTGAAGTATCATATTCAAATAACAACAGGAGCTCATCTAAATCAAAACATATAGAGATCAAGTTTTTTGTTGTGAAAGAAAGAGTTTAGAGTGATAAAGTTTCGGTAAAGTCTCTATAGAGTATATTGGGACAAACTCTATATTTGTAGGTCCACTAACTAAAAATTTACCGCCTAAGGTCTTTTATGAGCATGTTGCTCATCTGAGTGTTGTATCATTTGACGATATGTTACTTTAGTGGGAGTTTGTTTCGTTGAGGTATTTGGTTTATGTTTCACTCTATTTTGGTGATCTCATAAGGTTGGACTAGTTAAAAATAGGCATGTTCAGATCAAATTACATATAATTTTCATGCTACACATCCATACTTGATCTATGTCATTTAATTATGTTGATGTATGTGACCATGGATGGGTTTAGTTACGATAAATATAACAAAAATTGCCTTGATCCTATATTAACATTAATTAATGAACGAGATTGTTATTTTGAAATAATAGCGTATATTATTTTGGAGTTTATAAGGTAATATACAATTATCTTTATATATATAGTCCAAGTAGGAGATTGTTGGATTTTGGACGTATATATACAAGTATATAATTGTATCATATGCTATTAATAAGGTTTGGGCCTAAATTAAATTGATCTATTAAAGTTAAGGTTAATGGGCTATTAATATTTAAGATAAATATGTGGAGATATTATATATTTAAGATGAGTATGGATAAATATGTGAAGATATCGTTTTCGTAATCTCTAATTTATGATGGGTTAAATTGGAATTATGAAAGATAAGGATAAATACAGTTATACGAATAAATACGATTATGGTTCCCGAATTCGTATCGTAGTTTTTCTTTTCTGGTATCTCATCATCCAGGAACTCTGACTTTGGAGAATCAGTGCAGAATTTGGAAGATCAAAACCTAAAGAAGTGAAGAATCGTTTTGCTATTATGGATTCAAGTACACTTCCGTAATTAAATTTTATTTTCTTGATGATTTAATCTAAAGAAAGGTTTTATTGATGATGGTTTAATCATCTGTATAATTTAGTTAAAGTTAAAATTTTTATTCAATAGAGGAGAATTAAATATGTATACAGTGGAGGTGGTAATTTGTGAATGTGCACCAGCGGTGGAGGTGACTTGTAAGCGTATACATGTGGAGGTGGCGACTTGTGAATGGGCAGTGGAGGAGGAGACTTGTAAATGTATGCTGAAGGTGGTGGCGGTAGGGGTGACTTGTAAATGTGTAGTGGTGAAGGTGGTGATTTGTAAATTGGTGGTGGAGACTTATAAATGTATACCGGTGATGGTGGAGGTGACCGAGGTGGTGACCTGTAAATTGGTGGTAGAGGTGGCTTGTATATGTATACCGGTGGTGGCTGCGGTGGAGGAGACTTGTAAATGTATACCGGCGTGGGCAGGGTGGCGACTTGTAAATATATTCTTGGTGGATGAGGAGGAGGAGACCTGTGAAAGGAGTGCTTACGCTCGAACTGCCATGGGAAGGACCAAGCCATGGGTGGAAAAGCTTCGGTTTGAACCAGCGTCTTTCCTCCAATCGATAGCCAGCGGCCGTAGTCGAAGATGACGATGACAGAGGAAGGGAGGCAGAGAAGAAGAGAAGAAAAGCCAGCAAAAACCCCATTTCTGTATCTGCTCTCGATTCCCTTCTTCTTGAATCCACAAGTAGAGATCATCACTCTTGTCGCACATATATATACATGCAAGGAAGAGATTATATGCAGTAGCATTATTCTAAAATTGCTAGTGCTAGTTGCATGTAGTACTGTAGTGTAGAAGCAGCAGGGTAGAATTGGCTTCATCAATGCCGGCTATCATCTTGGGTGAGCTTCGATTAACTTCACCAAACAAAGCTCAAGCTCAACGTTGTTGCCATTAACCCTGCTAAAATCGGTTAACACCAGCGCCAAATACGGTTTTACAAGCACTGTTTTGGTGGAACATGGTGACCACCTCTTCCACTACAAGGACCTCCCACTTTCTTCTCACTAACTGCGCTTAAAAACTTTAACAAGATGACATAGACGAACAAAAAGTCTGAGGCTTTCTACATTAGTAGCTTCTGAATTTAACGATTGAGGCTTCCTGTCCTTGATAGCAGAAAGGGATGGCACAAGCCATCTGACCGTGAAAGTTTTGAGTGTCCATCATTCAATGCTAAAACCATTCCCTATGTTAGAGTGGGAATCGAATGGCAGTTGATCAAGATGGTCGGTTTTTGCATGCCGGAAATGGGAAGAACAAGAGAAAAATTGGTGGTACAAAGAGTGAGATGAAGCAGGAGAAGTGATATTGAAGGAAACCAAGCATTGGCCATTAAATCATAGGTAGAAAATGTGAAGGGGTTGCAGTTAGCAATGCTATCCTCCTTTGAGAGGTTAAATTGGAGCGCACATGACTGATATTTCCATTCTTGTTTTTCGAGTTTGGTTGTATTCGCTACTCAGCACTCAACACTGGCCACTTCCTTATTTCATGTCAATCTTGGAACCAAAAATAGTTTCAGATCGAGTAAGTTGTAAGTAGTTGTGTTAGATCTTTCATTCTCGTTTTAAAAGTAGATGTTTTTGTCAATGTTACATTTGCTGTAACACTTGCTACAGAAAAAAACCGCTGTAGTAAATTTTTTATTGATTCTGACCTCTACAGGAAAAGAAAAATTGTTAATTTTTTTAATATCCTCTAATTTTAAAGATTATAACCGATCATAAAACTACTACAAGGGTTTTAGGGTTTGGTATAGGAGCAAATCCTCTCCCCTAAAGGTTGATACTTTGGGTGGTGTCTATGCAACTTACAAAGGCATGAAAGGTGAGGAAATATTTGTTGTGACAGTAGGAGGAGATTTCAGTTGCAATCAGAAAATATTAAGATCAAGTGTGTATTAGTCTTAATGGTCTTACTAGGAGACCTAATACGTGATGAGCCCCTCAATAAAAAAGATTGATTTCTTTTAATTTTCTCAGTTCTCTCTATTTTCTCTCTGATTAAATTGAAAGATGGTCCCTATTATTTTCATTTAAGGGAGCTTATAAAAAATCCTCTCAATAAGATAATAATAGTAGCAGTTGCTCATGTAAACAATCAAGTTTTTTAGAAAGAAATAAAGCTTTTTTAGGGGCAACAAAATAAACTACTTGGCACTGCACCAGTCCACTCTCTACCTTAATGAATCGCATATAGAGCTTCTTCTTGACACCCGACCCTCTTCTTCTATCCGGGCTTTAAAACTAGCAATGCACTGACAGAGTTTGGATCACAAATAGATCAAGATCGGAAATTTACCAATGCCCATCAAATTCATAAGAGGCTATTTGGTACGTTCCTTTCAATAGATATTATGTGAAAACAGGGGAAGCCAATGTCTGCATTCGCAAGAAGAGAGAACAAATCCAAAAGCAAATGAGCAGTTTTAGAATGAGGCTTCTTAAAAAGACAGAAAACCAGTCCCCACATGCCCTATGGTCCCAAAAATCTTCGTCTCCTTTCTTAAAGCCATGCCTGCCAGAGCACTCTGTTGCCATTTATCCCGATGGGACCGGAAAGCCATGCTCATTCTTCATGGCCACCATTCATGTTGGGTTCATGAACAAGATGCCGGATACGAGAATGAGCTATATATATTATCTAAGAGGACTTGGCAGTATCGACTTATAAATAATTTGTAGCAGCCAACATCAGAGAGTTGAAAACAAAATTACTACTAAAGAAAATTCTGTGTATTTCTCAAAGTATTGCAGCTCGTTAAAGCAGTACTCATACACAGCTTCTAGTCAACAACATCAGCTGAATGCAGAGAGTAGGAAACAGATTCTCCATGTCTTGATTTAGAAAGCATTGTGGATATTGAAGCAATTTCTCCAATCATGTATGGAATACAAGCATCGTAAGCTCATATTGAAGCAAACTGTCTCGATATGTATTGATTAAATGAACTGTAAGCTCCTCCTGAAGCAGATTGTCTAAATATCTTCTTGTTCTTCCTCCTCTTTTTCTTCTTTACTCTTCCAGCTAATGGTCAAAGGGCATCTGAGGCATGGATCCTAAACTAGGATCTATACAATTACTTTAGATGGTTGGATGGCCTCCAAAATTATCTAAGTATACATTGAATGAAGTGGAAGCTCAGACTGAAGCAAATTATCGAAGTATGTATTGATTAAAAGCATTGTAAGCTCATAATGAAGTAGACCCGCGAATGATGTAGTGATTAGAAGCAATTAAATTCGCGAAATTAAGAATTGATAAGAAGCACTGCAAGTTCAAAATGAAGCAAAATGTGTAAATATGCAATGATTAGAAGAATTGTAAGCTCACATTGAAGCAAATGCATAAAATATATATGCATTGACCAGAAAGCATTGTGAGTTCATATCAAAGCAACATCTCTAAACATGTATTGATTAGAAGCACTGTACAGCTCTCATACAACCTTTACTTGTTTCCCTTGCCCAGGCCTCCATGAGCAGGAGGTAAATATTTACAAGCAGGCAAGTGTACAACAAACACTTAAAAAAAAAAAACAGGTAAAATCCCCTTCTGGGCATCTAAACCCTCCCTACTTACAATGTTGCATGAATCAACCACATTCCCCACCCAAGGGTCAAGATTCAAGACAAGACACAGCACCGTTACCACACACAAAGGGGGAGGGGGAAAGCAGTGATCTTTTAGTAAGCTCTTGTCTACAATCCAAAACATGAAAGGGAAGTAATAATCAAAAGGAAGAAGGTTGATGTACCGATTACAGCAAGAAGGCTAGCAAGAGCTCCTCCTAAGTTACGCTGTTCTGGTTCTTGGCCGACAACCGCTTCAAGAACTCGTAGGTGGTGATCATGGTAGTGGCCGACATAGACATGGAAGCCCAGCGCGGGCCGAGGCCTCGGTAGCAGGCAGCCCAGCCACCCTCCCTGACCAGGTTCCTCGCCGTCTGGACAATCGTCGGCCTCTCCTCCCCTCCAACACCTGCAACCTCGTCTTGATGGTGTCCAGCGGCATAGTGATCACCGCCGACACCCCGCCCGCCACCGCCGCGCTCAGGCCCTGCACCGCTGCCACAGTCTTCGAGTCCGGCCGGTACCCGGCCCCTTGCCGGAACTCCTCCTTGCGGCAGGGGGCGGAGCCAGCCCACCCCCGCCCACACGGCCCGCTGCGCCACCGAGTACGACGCCCACCAGACGGCGTTGGAGGGGGCGTAGGTCAGGATCGACATCCCGAACCCTCGGTACAGGCCCCTCACCCCGTCCGATCTCACGATCTTCCGAAACGCGTCGATCCCGTTCGCGTACCGCCCGGCCGCCGTCGCCGATCCGCCGCCCTGCACCATGAGCCGCTGGCTGATCACGTCCACCGGCGTCCACACCAGCTGCGCCGCCACGGCAGCGCTCAGCCCGGCGGCGGCGCCGGCCGCCGCAGCCGCCGCCGGCTCTGGCACCCCGGCCCTCACCGTGGCCGTGCCTACGCTGCTCTTGGTGACCTCCAGCGCCGCCATGTACAGCGCCCGCGCCGGGATCGTGCCAGTGAGCGACGTCCCGAAGCCGCGGTAGAGGCCGCGGAGGCCCTCGGAGTGGAGCACAGCGAGGGCGGCGCGGCAGCAGGGAATCTGTTCCCGCGAGACCTGCTGCCGCGTCTTGAGGACGACGGCCGGGTAGAGGGTGGCCGAGACGCCGGAGAAGAGGCCGGCGCCGAGGAGGAAGAACTTGGACTTGTCCAGCATCTTCCAGTCTATGTCGGCCGGCAAGTGGATCTCCGGCGCCGCCGGGTCCTCCTCCTTCAAACTCATCCTCGCCACCTCCACCACCGGGTTAGTCCGACGATTCCTTGCGAGGTCCCGAGCGAGTCATTCGTTCGAGGTCGGTGATCGACCGCTCGGACTGGTTCTGCTCCGCCGCGCAAAGTGCCGGCGGCAAGATGGGTCGCCGGAGTCCGGTGAGGGTTTCGGGGGGAAGACGACGCGGGGGAGAAGAGGATAAGAGGGGGTGAAGGAGGCGATCGTGACCGTTGATTTGGAACGATGTGGAGGGTATGATCGGTGGCTAGGACGGGCACGTGTCGGTTGCCGTGCCGGAAAGTGACAGGGAGAAATGATAGAAGGCCAGGTGACAGGTTACGGTTGGGTTGGGTACTTCGGTTCGGCCCTTCAAAGTATCGGTTCGGTTTAAGTTCGTAGGTTTATTTGTTTATTTAATTTTTCTTCAATCAAAACTATAATATTTCAGTACATTGTCAAAGAGATGCCCTTGCCAAAAAATTTATCAAAAAATTATATTCTTTTCTATCCCAAATCACAATTTAGTTATACTTTCTAAATTTCTTAGGATTAAGTTTAACCGGCTTAGAGTTTAGGATTTCATTTATTTCTAATCGTATATTATAATTTGTTTTATTTTTATTTTAAAAATATTCTAAAAGATTATATTTTCGTATTTTTATTATTATAGAGCTTAGGGTTTAGGATATACATTGTATCTTTAGAGAATAAAGAAGCTTTGAGAGATTTTGTGGCTATGAGTTTTAAAGTAAAAAGCTAATAAGTGAGAATAAAAATTATAATTCATTTCTCACTATATTTTTTTCGTCTAAAACCAAATTTCTATGCCAACTTCTAAATTGTTTATATATTACATCATTGAACTTATAATATTATCTTACATAATTAGATTCAAAAAATATTTTGATTGAATCTCGTAAGTTTGTTTTGTTTCCGCCTATTAAAATTCTCAATCTTATAAAATAACATACAATTTAAGTTTAAATAAACTTAAAAATAAATAAAAATTAGTCATATGAAATAAGTAATTTTTTTAATATTTTATATAAACATAAAATCATCCATCATCTTTATTTAAATACTTTTCATTATATTAGTATTTTTTATAATGATTTGAATGCGTACCAAATTCAATCTTCGACTCTTTTTAAATTAAAATGTTTGTTTTTTTTGTTGTGAACGTATTTCATAGAGTAGTATTTGTATAAAATTACAATTTGTATTAAAACTAAATAGAAATCGTTATTTTTTATTTAAAAACAGTATCATAATATTTAAAAAAATTAATTTGGTTCCGTGCTTTGTTTTTAGAGGGATGCGTGACTCGATGATCAAAGAGGAAGAAGGGCACGTGGCAGTGGAAGAGGGGAAAGAGTGGACGGATCAAGGATGGGGAGCACGTGGTTGTCACGAGATGGGTATTCGTCCGTACAATGTTTTAGCATGGGGCTAACCATAGTTAATTGCTAATTACTAATATAAGCGAGGAGTTGAGATTTGAGGGTTTAAGAGCCCATTGTTGGGTGGCTTGGAAGTTTAGAAAGGTGAGCCAACCATGTGGTGACCGTCTCATTTTGTGTGCCAAAGATTGTTGTTTTACTATGTTAAGTGATGCCCTTATATGAATTATACAATTGAAATAATGAGTTGGACCTTAGTTTGCATAAGTTCAATGGATAAGGATACTATTAACACCTTAAATAAAAATTTAATAAATTATTTGGGAATAAAAAAATCATATATATATATACATGTACGGTAAAATTTTATTAATTATTTTTTTGCCTTAAAATTTAATTTAAATCATTTGATTATAAAAAATGACCTAAATTTATTTTAAAAATAATAATAACAAAATTTCCCACGACGCAATTGCTATGCCTGACTACATCTGACCGCGGGTGGCCTTGAGTGGAATTTTTTGCATATAAATATGACTTTAATTAAGAAGAGTAAGAGAAAGGACAAACCAATTATGTGGCCGGGTCATTAATGATTAGGCTTTAATTAGAACAGAAACAGCCGATTATTATGGGCCTTCGAGTTTTGCTAGGTATTGGGCCTGTTTAGATCAAGCCCATTGCAAAATGAGTGATCCACTCTCGAACCAAATTATATTCTCAATGCACATTATAATTTGTAGAAAAATTTTGATATCTCAAAATAAAATTTCCCTTCAAATACTGTTTTCATATCCTTAAATGTTTCATTATATTAGAGAATAAATTGTTATAAATGTCATAATTCGCTTCATAAAATATTCAACTTTAAGTTAAATAGATACAGGTGAGTGTTAGTTGTATTTCACTCCGATTCGGACTTAAATCAAAATTTTTATCTGAATCAAATACAGAACCAAATTAACTTTAAATAATCCGATCTGGTAAGCATCAATAGAACAATAAGAGCCATTTAATTACTGCAACACAATGCATCTATATCAATCTTGGGAAAAATGACATCCATATTACTATTACTATTGATTGTATCTTACAACTCACAAGTAGATGTTTTCTGTAACAGGGTAGCTACTAAATAATAGTTAGGCATGGAATTAAACAAAGAACTGGGAGGGGAAAAAAGCCTTAAGAGATTTCATTTACTCCTAATCCAACTACAATATATGGTTACTGGTTACTAAATTACTAATTAGCAAGCTCCCACTGATTTATTACCATCAAAAACAATTCCAACCTATCGTAGAAAAATGGTTAAGAAAAAACATTAAGAGACAGACATCAAAAGGAAAAGGAAAGAAACTACAGAAAACACGTTCTAATTTGACACTAAAAGCAAAGAATCCAAAATGCCATACTCCACTCCATCTTTGGACATGTAAGAAAAAGCAGTAATCTAGCTAAAGATAGTGAACAATTTTAATACCATCTACCTGCATGTGTTGAGTGGATTGTCTTAGTATAAACAGAGCAATCCTACCTGCACAACTAGGCCTAAACAATTTTTTTTTTTTTTAGAAAGGCATGATCCTACTTGAAGAAAACCTAAATGCAGATACCAATACTGTCATCAGGGTCGAGCTCTCTTGTTTGAGCACGAGGGGCACTTGTATTGCTTTATATGTTCTGCCTTCGCAGGTGTAATCTTCACACACTTCCCATGGAACCATATCTCGCATACATCACAGCAAATCCAGAATTCATCGGCGGTGTAGTTCACTCCGCAGACTCCACAAAGGGTATCATCATGCTCCTCATCTTCCTCATCTTTGAGGTCATCACCGTCTTCCTCTTGTTGCATCTTAGTTTGAGATTCTGACCCTTGCTGCTGCAAACAAATAAGAACACAAATATGACGAATAAAGGAAATTAAATAAGCTTCCAACTTTCTAAAGCACAGCCAAGGTCACATTAAATAGAGTGGAAAAATAAGCTATTCTCATATTAACCATACGACAGCCAAAAAGATAAACTAGAGTGTAAATTTACCACCTTGGAAGTAGGCCTTGATTTGTTGTCCCTGTGATTTGTTCCAGAGGATTTTTTGTTGGCTGGTTTCTTTTCAATTCCACTAACAAGCTCAAATATTGTGGGGAGTTCATTAATCTTATTAAAAAGTCGCTTCCTGAACCACAGAAGACCCAAAAAATCAAACAAACCAATATACTAAAACAACATAGATAAAAACATATTGACATAACATCATAATCATCAAGCACGTAGAAGTGAAACAAACAAGTATACATTTGGATCATCAAGTTTACTATAATGAATTGATATATCACATATTCAACAAGAGCTCGAGCTGAAGCTTCATGAATGCATAGTGTCAACATATGTAATTACAAAAGTATTAGAGCAATTTACAGTTTCCATCTACATTTACGGTTAGCAGCACTGGCCAAATACAAGGTACATTAAATTTCTCATTTCGCACAAGGGCACTTTTGCAATTTATTGTTAAAAAAACAGGTGTTCCCTTTTCCAAAAGAAATAAAAAGTTGTGCCACATACATGACCATAAACCCAGTTCAACAAGAGGACAACTAGGACTCAAAGTCCAAAAAACAAAATCAGATATACCTCGTCAGCTAGGGCGCAGCCTACTGTACTGTACTTTGTATTTAAATTTGAGCCAATAAATCTTATTGTTACTGTCTGTATGTCAACAACACAAGCCAGAAGATCTTGGGGAAAAAAATCTGACAAACTACAGCCTGGACAGACTTATGAGTCATGAAATATCAAAGGCCATAGCAAAGAAAATAGAAATAAAGAAAAAGATATCATGTGTAAATAGAAAACCCAATCTTCGCGAAGAAAAGCATTGCCACGTGGTTAACTAAGTTTAGTGTAAGGAAGAATAGTCAGGTTCACCTTTCATTTTTGTCAAATCCAAATCTGGCGCCAAAGTAGTAGGCTACAGAAAGTAGCCAGGAATCACTATGAACAGCAACTAAAGACAGCCAATCCTTTAATTCCATCCCATCTCTGGCAAAGTTAATGCCCAAAGCAGGCTCAGGAAGCTCTGGTGGCACCTCTTCTGCAGGCAAGGTAACTTCCCATTGTTCATTTGGAAGTCCATAAAGGCATAAATTTTCTTTCTCTGCATAAAGACACAATGACAATTGATCTCATGTAGCAGTATATACACCATAAACAAATACTTAAAACCTAAATTAACATAACCTTAACCTAAGCATACAGAATCGAAATAGTTCGCATGGTAATTTCCAGCAGGTCTTTGCTAAGTGCATATGACCATACAGTAAGCATCATACAGCATGTTTTAACAACTAATAATTATTGGTTTCTTCCATCCAGACTGTTCATATTCGGGCTAAATTTGTTAATCATACTAACATCAATATACTCCCTGAATTGAAAGAACCTTAACCTAAGCATACAGCATCGAAATAGTTCACACAGTAATTTCCAGCAGGTCTTTGCTAAGTGCATATGACCATACAGTTCTCTTAAAGCACCATACAGCATGTTTTAACAACTAATAATTATTAGTTTCTTCCATCCAGACTGTTCATTTTCGGGCTAAATTTGTTCATCATACTAACATCAATACACTCCATAAAAACCTGAATTGAAAAAACCTTAACCTAAACATACAAAATAAAAAATGGTTCATGGATTATTACAGACAATAACTCAATAGGGACCAAGAACATGAATACAATGCAAAAAATATAAAATATAAAATAATAATAATGATAATAATGATAATGATAATAATAATGATAGTGATGATGATGACAATAATCAATAATAATAATAAACTAAAAAATAAAACAAATAAACGTAACAATATCAGCAAACGCACTAAAATTAAAATACATATATTTATATCTATGGCATCAGAGTTAATAAATCATGCAGACACATTTCACAAAAAGTATCAACAGAAAAAAAAACCGCACACAACAAAAAAAAAAAATCTAACCTGGGTCGCACTGTTCGTAGAAACGCCCCATATCTGCAAACACAAAGACCAATCCCACCATTAAAAAATACGATTGAAACAAAAAACAAAAAGAACAACGAAAGAGCCAAAAAAATTGGTACCGTCAGTAAGAGCCCTAAGCAATCCGGCCCTTCGGCACTTGAAATCAGAAAAAACGTCTTCCACAGTCCGAGGGATGTGGGTTCCCGTCTCCATGGCAGCTTCCGAGATGGACCAAAGACTTCCTACAAAACAAACAAAAACGAGAGCGACGAATATATCAGAAGAGTGGCGAAGGAGGACATAGGAAGAGGAAGAGGGGGTGTTACCGGAGGATTCGCCGGAAAATTGGCCGGAGGCGTGAGGTCGCCGGAGGTGGCGGTTTGGGTTTGGAGGTGAGGGCAGGGGTCCGAGGGTAAGAGAGTAATAGTGCGCGGATCGAGGCTAATGTGCGCCTACGATAAATAATGAAGATGTCGTGGGGTCTACTTTTTCATAAGTGGGCCCACATATTGCTGTATCAGTCCATTTGCTTGCTAATCGGGCGAAATACTTATTTAAATATATCATACAATTCAATTTTTTTATCATAAATTGGAGAAAAAAATTAACATTACGAAAAATCTAGCCTAATTAATAAAAAGAGGGGGAAATAAATTGTCTAAAATATTTTTAAAATTAAATTTAATAATTTTTTTAAAAATAACTACAACAATTATGCTATTGTCCACAAACCAGCCTATCGGACTTGGCCACCCCATGTCCGGGGGCAGGGATCTTTGTCCACCCTAATTGGACTAGCGGTATGTACAAGTTAGGCGAGCCCGTTTTAAAATTATGTTTTTGAAATTTAAAAGATATTCTTGTCATTATAAAATTAATTGTCCATTTTCTTTAAATACTTGTAGCAACGTTTTTGAGTTAAAGAGACGAAATTAAAAAAATCATTTCAAGATTGTTTTGGTGATCGAGAAAAAAGGTCATCGTCTTTCATAGCTTCCCATTCTTTTCTCTTTCCATCGTCTCATCGCCATGCATGCAATTACGTCGACGAGCGCCGACCAATTACCTGTTAGCAACGCCAACGTTGACAATCTTGCACCGGTACCCAGCCCCCCATCATGGGTGCGAGGTCCCAACCTGGGCAGTGGAGCCTTCGCCCAGGTCTACCTCGCCACCGACGCCGCCGGACAGATCATGGCCGTCAAGACCGCCGTCACCCCGGCAGCGGCTGTGTCCCTCCGCCACGAGGAGGCCGTCCTCTCCCTCCTCCAAGGCTGCCCCTACGTAGTCCCATGCCTCGGCCACGACGTCACCCACGACGACTTCTACGGCGAGGTCTACAACCTTTTCTTGGAGTATGCCCCCGGCGGAACCCTCTCCGACCTCATCAAACGCCGCGGCAGCCGACTGCCAGAGAATCTGGTCCGCCGCCTTGCCCGTGAGATACTCCGCGGTCTGGCCTTCGTGCATGGACAAGGGTACGTGCACTGCGACGTCAAGCCACAAAATATCCTTGTCTTCCAGACCAAGTCGGAGAAGGGAACTGTCACAAACGTGAAGCTGGCCGACTTTGGGTTGGCCAAGAAGGTGGGCGAGCCGCCGGAATCATCATTGCATGGCACCATGCTGTACATGTCCCCGGAGTCGATGAGCGGGCACTGCGAGCCGCCCATGGATGTGTGGGCGCTGGGTCTGGTGGTGATTGAGATGCTCACCGGGAAGCCGGCCTACCACCTGAGCGCCGGCATCGATCCATGCACCCTGCTCGTCAGACTTTGTTTCAAGGTAAAATATTACTTATATTTCCTAATTTTGATTTTTTCAGAATTTGTTATTATACCAAACAGTTAATGATATATTAAGAATAATATACTATTTAAATATTATAGATCATTTTTATTGGCTAAAATTTAATAATTTTTTTATTTTTAGAAGTATGAATTTCTAAGCTTTCCGGGTATAATTAATTATCTAATTTTGTCTTTTTGAATTAAGATACAAATTTTATAAATATTTTTTACGGTCAAAATATAATTAGTTTTAGATCGTTAGAACATAGGAGTATTCATCAAAACTAAATATTTGTTATAGGCTATATCTTGCTTAAATCAGATTTTATATATATTAATACACAATTACTTTTTTTTAAATTAGATTTATTATTATTGTTAATTATTTATGATTCCTAAAATTACTGCATGTTCCTTTATAAAATAAATTTTTAATATACAGACATGATGAATGAATTATATCAATCCAATTAAAATCGCTTTAATATCCAACGTAACTAATAGCCTGTTAGTTTTGTTAGTTTAGTTGATTAAGATTTGTCATAATTATTGATGTAAAATACAGTTAATTAAGATATTATGTAATGAATATATCTATATGCAATGAAAATGAATGGTAAGCGTTTTGATGATCATCTCAAATTAATTTTATATTAGCATTCATGGTTTCTCTGCAGGAGGAGATGCCGGAGATGCCAGAGATAATATCCGACCAAGGGAGGGACTTCCTCAACCGGTGCTTCGAGCGAGATCCGATGCAGCGATGGACGGCGGACATGCTTCTCCGCCACCCCTTCGTATCATCAACACCACAGACTGCTGCATGCGGAGGCCGTCAACCGGCCTCTACCACCACATCTACGGTGGCCTGCCCTTAGAACCAATTAAGGTGAGGTTTTTATTTTAACTAGTTTATTTTTCTTTTTCAATTCTTATTCATTGAAATTAATTAAATCCTAACTTACCTAATTTAAACGTACATATAAAAAATGATTTGTATATATATATTTGACGACTTATTATTTTAAGTTTCCAAACGTAGGTTCAAAAAACAACAAACAAAAAGAAAACGCAAATAAGAAAAAAGCTTGTCAAGAAAGAGGTGCAAGTTTGGTAAGGTTATTAGCCATCTACTACTGCACGAACCTAGCTGTATATGATTTATTTAATTCATTTTGTTCTCATGAACGGTTTTTTAATTTGAATCTTAATTAGAGTAATAACAATTACGTAAGTACAAAAAATCTTGTGAGAAAAGCGAAATTGTGCCATCTTCTGTTGTGTAGAAGCTCACACGAAAACAACACTGGGCCCTCCATCCGACCGACCGGAGCCACCACCGACCATTGGACCACCGCGAAGAGACTCATATCTCTGTTATCTGACGATATGGGCGATCTTCCATCACTGCTGTCGCCGGGAAAGCCGCCGTCAGAGACCTCAAAAGCCGCCGCTGCATAACGCCTAAGCGGGTTTGTCTGGCCCAATTAGTAGACCGAGTTCGCTCGACCATATCCAGTTAGCCCATGAACTGATTAGACCCATGACTAGACCCGGACCCGCGACTGCATCCGTGGCCCATCCATGACCCGGATTTGAATTGGCACACCATGCACCACCAGCAGATAGGTGTACGCAGAGAGAAAAGAGAGCCTGAGCACCCGGCCCAGTCTAGTTTTTATTTGTTTTGAACTAATCCGAAGTGGTTTGGTTTAGTCCAATAGAAATCCAGAAATAATTTGAAGGCCTTCTAGACCTCAGATTTAGGCGAAACTTGCTACCCCACTATTTTTGGATGCTCCGGACACGGTGGTGGGGTTATTTAGAGGATTTAAAGACCAAAAAGGGATAAATCGTGGCATTGGAGTCAAAGATCTCAAAGGCGAATTTATTTAAAGGTGACAAAATTCACTATTTTTCGTGAAGTGTAAAATCAAGGGAAAATTAGTGAATTGTGAGTACTAATCTCACTGTGGACTGACTTAGGGATTCAAGTTGAACCCTAAGGAACCACGTAAAATTTTCTGCGTGTTATTTTGTTCATGCGACACTTTATTTTCATGGCACTATTTCTTTGCGCGGCAAGGGCACCTCGGTCCCACATAACCCTCAAACCCAGATCGAAAGACGCGATCCTCGGGGAAGGACAATCCCATGCCCGAACATATTTTATGGTGACTCCACTGGGGACCGTCGAGAGGTAGTTGTGCAGTTTGAAGAGATAGTGTGTACGAAAGGATGGCCCCCGAGACAAGGAATTTTGCAAGACAAAAAGGTGCTAGTGAAGGATAACCTTTTAACGCACTTGCAACAAATCAACCTGAAATACAAGTACAATCCAGCTCTCGGCCATAGAATTTTCTTAGCTAAAAGGCCAGCGCTCGAGCGCTATGAATCCTAATGCTCGAGCACTCTGTTCTTGGTTACAGTTTCCAGGTTACACTATTTGGCCCGATTTTGCCATGAATTCATTTCGGATCGACTTATAACTCTTATACCCTGGTAGAACAACATTAATTAGCAAATTTTACACCAAAATCACAATAATTTCTCTCATTCTTAATAATATCTAATAACTTTTAAACTAATAAAATTGAAATATAAACGACCTGAAAGATGACAAAAATCAACATGAAATGAAAAGAATAATAACTCTTTTACAGAGTTATCACACCCCCAAACTTAAATATTTGCTACGTCCCCGGCAAAACCTAAACTAGAGTCGATTCATTTCTCCACTCCACACAACCCATCCAACAAATCAATTTGAAACTTCTCATTAGTGCACGAGTATTATTCCTTGAAATCAAATAATAAGATTCCAAAATTCACAATATATCAAATTGCAAAATGAAGGTACAAACGTGTTTCCCAATATGAAAAGAAAATAAAACTCCCAAACTTGTCTTTCAAATCAGTTTAGAATTAGCTTATACCATTATCAAATACAACAAAATCAAATTCTCCATAAGTTCAACCATAAATTTTCTCTCCACTAATATAATTACCTTGTCAAACATGATCAATAGGATTTTATAGGTTGTAATGAGGCCAAGGCTAAAGGTTAAAAAATATCAAGATAAAAAACAATAAACCCTAGCTCAAGACTCTTTCCAAGCTTGAAACAAATTAATTTACATCCTTGTCAACAACAATGTCATCCAATCATTCACATTCTGCTTCCAAAAATGCACATAATTGATAGAATAACCACGAGACACCATTTTTTTTTCTTTTTCAACACTTCATAATAATTTTTTTCTTTTGTCCTTCTCTTTTCATCCAAATAAACTCCATACCCAAAAATATCATTCTCATTTAGTAATCAATTCATTCCAACCTCGGAAAAAAGTCAATCACTAAGGATTTAGGCTAGGACAATTAACAAACAAGGATAAATAAAATGAAATAAAGGCTAAGTCTTTTATTATCATAGGAAAACAAGCAGAATAGGTTAACTTTATGGCTCAAAATGAGCTGAAACAAGGATAAATAAAGGGTAGCTTGAAAGGACCTGGTTAACAAACTCACCTACATCGCTTCTATCATGACAAGCCACCTATGATTTCGCCTCAAGAAAATCTTTACTAGAATTCTAGATCACTTTCTTCAATTGTATTAACAATAGCATAAACATCATCTAAGCATCATCAAAATCAAAGTTGAGAGTTACATAAAAATTATATAGGGAAAAAACATTCACAACTCAACTCACAATATACACACCCATAGAATCTCTTCATATTATATTATCAAATAAAGAAAAATAACAAACACTTCTATCATCGAACTAATTAATAAGTTGGATGAGTCACATGAAATAAAGAAGACCACTAATGAAAGAAACCTAATAAAAAAACAAATACTACTAACAACTCCTAATTTATTTTAACATCAAGTAACCCCCCCAAACTTAAACAATGCGTTGTCCCAATGCTAAAAAATTAGACTTAAAATAACAAAGCAAAAGGACTTCCATGTTAAGACAAAGAAATTGGAAGGGACAAAACACAAACCAAAATAAAACTAGAAACTCCGGAATTAAAAACTAAATAACATATCGTATGAAAAATAAACCAAAAACATGGGTTGCCTCCCATGAAGTTTTGAATTTATAGTCGTCAGCCCGACTATTCCAACGTACCTATTATGGGGGAAAAGTAATGAAGGTTCGGTGCACGGGAACATTACCTCCAAGGAATAGTAAACTGCCCTGGGTCTTTGAGCTTTGGTGGAAGCTTCCTTTGTAGTACGTCACTACACTCTTCATTAAGAGCAATTGTTTCAAAATCCTTTAGCTTTTTCTTCTTGGATAATATTTGCTTCATGAATTTAGCATAGCTCGGCATCTTCTCTAGAACTTCGACAAATGGGATATTTATAGAAAGCTTCTTAAACACCTCCAAGAATTGCTAAAATTTGTTGTCTTGTTTACTTTTCTATAGTCTTTGAAGATATGGAACTTTTGAGAACTGGTTATGTTGATCAAATGAACCCTTAGGTGGTAGGACTTCTACCAATTCATCCTTGTTTTCTTCGTTTCATTCAACCGCCTCTAGGTTACCCATGGGAATTGGTTTTTTTATTGTGAGGATATTCTAATTCCTTTCCGCTTCTCAATGTAATGACAATTTATCACGACAATTAATCAATCATAGCATGTTGTGCTAATAATTATCAATTTTAAATAATTAAATAGAAGGTAATTATACCTCTCGTCATCAACAATCGGTGACGGCAAAGGTTTCATCGCGCATCTCGGAGATCAAATTTGGCACTCGGCGGTGCCCGAAGTTCAATCAAGTTTGACTAGATGAGTTCGTAAGAAGATCCGGCGAATTCCAGTGAATCTGGTTTTTCTACTTGTTCCGGCCGTTTTGGTGGTTTTCCGGCAAGTGGATGGCGACGGCGACTATCGCCGGCGACAAGCAGAAGGGATGGCGCAGCGGCGATCAGGGTTTGGGGGAGAAGAAAAAGGTTGGGGTAATGGTGGGTGGTATTATCGTAAATAAAACTTGACTCGAGTCCCACTCATGTTAAAAATAATAACTAACTCATAATAAATCCTTAAAAAAATATTAACTAATTTCTAGGTAAAGTTAATTATCGAAATATTGATTTTTTGAATAATTATTATATTTACTATCATGAATCGTGTAAGATACAAATTTTACAAATATTTTTTATTGTTAAAATTTAATTAGTTTCAGATTGTTAGAACATCGGAGTATTCGTCAAAACTAAATATTGGTTATAGGCTACATCTTGCTTAAAATCCGATTATATTGTTCGGGCGCGGGTTCGTCCGCTGGTGCGAGTTAGAGTGTTCCCGCGTCGGGTTGGAAGGGTTCGGTGGGACCGAGGCGCCCTTGCCGCGCAAAGAGACAGCGGGATGAGACTAAAGAGTCACAAGTATCCAATAACACTTAGACAATTCTTATGCACTCAGTGGGATGGCCATTTCCAATCCTAATTATTCATTTCCATAAACATATCATGCTTGAATGCATGAAAATTGCAACTGCAATGCTGCTTCAACTTCAGCAGGGAAAGATTGTCTTCCTCCTCTGGATTGCAATAACTCCTCCAAGGCGTCTCCTTCAATTGTAGCAAACCTTCATCTTCAAATGCAGCGTCCTCATCAAAAGCATGCTGGAGCAGCGTTCTTTCCAATCAGCAGCAGCAAGGTTGGCATCTCATCCTTCTTCTAACCGCAACATCGACCTTCAATAGCATCCTTAATTGCAGCAGGGTGGATTTCAGCAACTCTTTTAATCAGCAAGACAGGCGACATGACATTTCCCTTCCCCTTGCTTCTTCTCCAATGGCAGCAGACAAGCAAGGAT